>VWPW01009221.1:106579-136899 GCA_013389825.1 Crypturellus undulatus
CGGTGCGTGAGTGCGATCGCGCCTGCCCGGCGGCCCCTCGCCCTTCGCCCCATTCCTGCGGGCTGCCAGCGCCGCCCGCCCGCTCGGGGGCCCGGCGGCTGCCGCCCGGTCGTGCCCTTCCCTGCCTCCTTCCCTGCCTCCCTGCGCGGCGGCGAGGAGGGATGCCTGGGGGTCAGGCGCGTGCGGCGTGTGACACACGGAGGCTGCGGCTGCCGCTGCTCACCGCAATGCGCGGAGCCATTTTATGATCCGCGACGACCCCTTCTCGCCTAGGATGGAGCTATGAAATTCGGCTGAAAGCTGTGGTGATGGACGGAATTACCTATATCTGTTATTCACGAGTCTTCCCTTTTTTTTTTTTCCCACTGCCATCGCAATGAAATAAGTGCTCAGTCCTGCTCGTCCCGTTGTCCGCTGGTTGAGGTTATGGGTTTTAGCACGTATCTGAAGGTCAGGAGTCTATTTGGGAGTGAAGGAATGTGTGCTGAAAGGGAAAGGCTTTTCTCTTAAAGCGCTCTGCTGTTAAATGGAAAGGGATCTGCTACCTAAGGTGATCCTGGCTGCAGCAGGATCGCCTAGGGACATGTAAAAGTATCTGCCCTTAGGTAGGGCGTGTCCAGGCAGGCTAATTCCAGCACTCGGAAGCTCCTGCAGTGCAGCCCCTAAAAAAGCTTTAATTCTTTGGCAGACCCCTGCCTTTTATCTCCCTTGTTACCACACCTTGTCGCCCCCAGTTGTGCCAAGTGCTGTGATGAAATGGTACCTTCCAGTTTTGCTTCAGCTTTATATTTGAATCATCTCTCCCATAAAAAGGAAAAAAAAATGTAGCTTAGATCCCATAATTCATTTTTGTGGTCGTATTTTAGCAGCGCTTGCCCTTAATCTCAATGGTTTTCGTAGCACCTCTTCGGCAGATGTCATCTGGCAGTGTTCCTGGCTCTTCTGGAGAGAACATGATTTACTATCTCCTTGCTGGTGTTGCTGCTTTTGGTGGCTTATATTACGTAAGTGGAAGTGGGTCTGTTTGTGCTTTCTGAGCTCACCTGATTAGAAGTGTGTTCTGTGTTAAATAATATGGTTGAGGTATAAAGTACATCCATGTAATGTAGATGATGCAGCATTTAATCAAACTACAAAGCCATAAGAAGTCAAAAATCAGCTTAAGGAACAAATGAAATCAAATGCCTATTGCTTGTGTGTTTTACTGTTACATTGATATATAGGGCTGTTGTAATTTTCGGTAGAAAACAGAAGTGCGAGGATATGAACCTGACTGATTTGGGGCACAAAGAAAAAGAGAAGGATATTAGTTTATTAGGAAAGCATGTTCAAATTCTGCAAACCTCTTTCTACTCATTTCTTCTTTAATAATCTTTTTCCTTGCCTCTAAATATATCTTATTTGCTTTTCATGTCCATAAAGCCTCCATTTTGTAGCTTCCTTTTCCTCCATGATTTGAGATAGTGACTAGCACATCCCAAAGAAATACGTGTTTTCCTCTCCCACAAAATAATCCTCTTAAGTACTAAGTCGATGCTGTTTGCTCAAAATGTTTTTGAGGTAGAATTGTGTGATGGCATGTGTAAAAGAAAAATAAATTCTACTGCTGTTGCTCCTACTTATTTTTTAAAATGTTCTGCTCCATCCCTAAAATACTGCAGTTTCCTGAAAGCTCTACATTATCTTGCATTTTACTTTCTAACAGTAGACACATACAACTGTTTAAATACATAAATATATTATTTTTTTCCTATTTTTTATTGATTTGATATATCTTTCAAAACTGGCAAAGGCTCGTTTTAAAGTGTATGATTGTGATTTGTTTTTTTCTCTACATGTAACGTAGTAGCTGTAAGCATGTAGCATTAGGTTTAGATATATCATTTCTTTTCAGGCCTACAGAACTGTCAATTCATCCCGCAGCAACTATGTTGAACATATGAATATTCTTCATGAGAGAGCTGAGGAGCGAAAAACCAAACATCACAGGAGTGAGTTGAACTCTCCTCCCCTCCCCTCTCCTTTTTTTTTTTTTTTTTTTTTTTTTTGGTATAAATGGATCTGGAGTGGGTTTCTAGCTTAGCTAATCAGGCCTTAACAGTGTGCTTGTCCTTGACTGTGAGTAAAGATTGTACAGTGTTCTATTAGAGCAGATTTTGAGGAAGAACGTATTGCTGAGGTAGTGAATCTGGTCTGTGATCAACCTCCAAGAGTCTCTTTGGATGAAAAGAGTTAATATGTGAACCATTAATTGTATATTGGGCTTTCACATTTGATGACTGAAAGCTTAATGAAACTTGACTAAATGCATAATGCTGTCAAAATCAGTTTTGTCCTTTTTGTTTGTTTGTGGGAGCAGATTATATCTTTCTCTCAGCCAACAGTTTGGCTCCAGGCCACGTGTCATCAGGGAATGCATTTGTTCAATCGCAGTACATTGAGCTAGGAAAAAAAACACATTTAAAATATTGTAAAATAAAACCCACTTCAAGATGTACAGCTTTGGCTTTGCCATTCTTATATTACAATGTTGTTGTCTACTAAGCAGACACCATCTAAATGTATGACAATTCCTGCCTTAGCACTTCTTGCTTAAATAATTGGACCAAGTTAGATCAAACACTTGCGCTGGAATGTTGCTCATGTCTCACTCAATTAGTGTTACAGTGAGGTTAATCTAAAAGATAGAAGTTTAGCAAGTATGGTCTTGCTATGAAAAGAAATAAAAAATGGTGTGGCAAGGATCTGTATATATGCATATAGGTATATGTTTAGTTCTTATAAAAAAATCTTTGTTTAAAAATGAAGCCATAGCACTTGATGATGTTCCGTATTTATGCATTTGATTAAATGTATTTGCATACATGTAAAGAATAGAATTGACTAAACTGCTGTGTTTTAAAATTCCTTTTCAGTGTGAGAATATGCTTTAAGTTTTTTGCCTCTAAAATTATTTATTTTGAAGTTGTTAGTTTTATTGATAAAGTTCCACAATATATGCTTTAGCTTTAAAGTTTTAAAACACATTGAAGTTTAAAATGTCAAAATACCTTCATTTCTCTTCTTTTTAGTAGCTGAAAGCAATGCAAATTTTAAATTTCTTTTCTGGGTGCCAAGAATTTGACCAGGTTTTAGTTGTGATCCTTCCTTGTTCCCAAAATAAAAAAATGTGTAGGACCTATGAAAATTCAGGCATCCTTTGATACAACAGACTGTTTCCCCTTCATCATCCCTTCCACAAGTGATGAAAACACAACCCGTCATTCTCTCAAAGCCAAACCCTTATTGGAACCAAAGTGGATGTGTGTTCCTACTCGCTAGTGTTTACCTGTTCAGGCTACTAAAGCACATTCGGAAGAATATGGTAGCCCTAAAAGGAGTAGACAGACCTTCCAGGGCATACAAAATCATGTTGTTACATTCTCCCCCTGTCCCCTCCCTCGCCCCCCTCCCCCTTTTTTTTTCTTAGGGTACTGAGAAGTTTAACTGTAATGTAACAAAATATTTGAGTGGGATATCAGCAAAGTTAATGGCACTATTTGCACTCTGAATCTATACTTCTATTGTGTGTGACTGGGGTAGGAATGCTTACCGAGGTTCTCTAAACTGTTTCACTGTGGCTTCACGTACTCTCCGCACATCCCTTAATTTGATGCCGTGTATGACTAGTAACTTGCTCACAGAAATGTCCCAGTCAAAGGCTGGTGAGTGCTGCCTCCCTTATGGATAGTGTGAAGTCTAATCCTGAATAATACTTCTAGCACTAGAAGTATTCGCAATGCCTTACGTACATTTGTCCAACTCAAAGTTTTTAATTGGATATTTGAGCTAATCTCAGGCAACAATACAAATCTATTGTTGAATCAGCTTTAGCATACCTTTTCCTGTGAGCTTTCCTCTTTAATCCTTCATCATTCCCAACTCTGTACTCCCAGAAGAGGTTTCTGCTCCTATTTTTCCTATGGAATCCTCCATATGCTTTCTGAAAAGCCTTAGCCTCTGTCTTCCTCTCCTTTCTCCCCCCTGCCCCTTCTCGCATAATCATATTTTTGTGTGTGACTTGTAGCACACTGTTACTGTAGTATTGCTGTTCCCAGAAGTGCCACTGCTTCTTTCTCCTCATATTATTTAGTTCTGATTAGTTCTTATACTGTTTATTTCACAGCAAGCAGTGCTTATAAGTGATTAAAAACTCCTATTTTCAAACTAATTTAACATTCTTAACATCACATAATAATTTATTTTTAAACTTGTTTTTTAAACATAGTGTTGGTAATAGTATGAAAAGGTGGATAGAAAAGTAGTGTGTCAAACAGCACATTCGTGGCATACTTGCTGCGTGTATAGTGGTAGAGAAAACTTTCTAGCAGCAAGAGTCTGTACCTGGGAAGCAGTTGATGAATGTGGAAATTCATTCAGATGAGTTTCTCTCTCAGTAGTGTTTGCCCCTTCTCTCCCATCCGCTCCTTTTTTTTGAGAAAATACTCCCCTTGAGTCCAAAATAAAAATGTTTGTTATAAAAAAAACTGCATGTTGCAAACAAGGTTGTCAAAACAAAATAAACAATCAACTGCTTTTCCAAATGTGCTTGTTTATTAGTGGATTGCAATAGTGGATTGGAAAGGTGAGATGGCTTAGAAAAAGATGTAAGAGCAAATTTTCTGCAGCTCTTCTTAATGGAAAGCTACTCTGAAATGTGGGAGTGGATTTTAAAAAGACCCTGGAAGAAGCTGGCCTGACTAGAAGTAGCAATAGGAAACTGGGACATCATTTGAACTGTAAAGTGATGTTTGTCTTGCAGAAAAATTTAACTTGCTGATTTGTCAAATAGTAGAGATACTGAGTTATATGTATTTCATTCTTGTGTGTCTCCTTTAAACTTATTCCTGATCTCCTCCTTTTTAGCAATGATTTTTCTTTTTAACATTGTGAAGCTGATTCAATCTTTCTAATCATTACTTTGCTTTTACACTTTCCAGACTAAAATACAAGGGAAATCTCTTTCCAAACCCGAGGAAGTTAAATACAAAGGACAGTCGTTCACGTGTACCTTGCAGCCTACCTTGGGATGACTTTATGCCTTCCATTGTAAAACTCCATACTTGTGAGACTTTAAAAGAAATACCTATGTTTGCAAGGCCAAACCATATTGAGCTACTACTGAATCTGCTCTGTGGAAGGCAATGCTGAGATTGAGAAGCTGGCTGTTCTGAATGAATGCACTCTTTATCTGACTGTCCAATAAAATGTACTGAATGTTGAGCTTGGCTATTAGTCTGTTCTTTCTATAATCAATTTAGTTCTTTGGAAGATAGCTTTATCTTAAAGAGACATGGTCAGTTTGTTTAATATAATGACATATACATATATATACTTTTTCTTTCTGATCAATGAGTTGACTTATGTTTAAATTTGAATATATGAAAAGATAGCCATGAATTGGCATAAGAAAAAGAGTAAAATTATCAGTTCCTAAACATATCTAGAAGAATAAAATAGCTTCTGACTACGTCTCCTTAAGCTATTGCCCTCCCCTTTTCTATTCTTGCTTAGTTTTGCAACTGTGTTTCAAACTTTTATTTCCTGTTCTGTTTTTCACCTGGTGAATTGGGTCTAATGATATACTCACTCACAATGAACAATTGCTGTATTACCTCCTCTCAGACGCCACTTGGTCTTAGCGCATGTTTGCATGGTGTTTGTGCATGTCTTCTCTCTCACTTTGAGCTGTTAGTTTTTAATGATATGTCTCAGCCAAGGTTGAAATAGTGCACGCTTGTAAAACACCGGGTTTTCCAAATTCTATGGTCTTACCCACAGCAGGGTAGACAGTTCTTCAAGAGAAAGCTGGGATTTGCAAAAAGAAAAGGATTTATACTTCCAGTAAAGCTAACTCAGGCTGTTTAAAACTTACCATTTATTTTCCTATTTTATGCATCTGATTTCAATATGATATTCCTGTTTGTTTATTCTGCCCACAGATCTTTTATTTCTTACCTGAGTGTTGTAGCTCTTACTGGGAGTCTGCACTGCAGTCAGAAGTGTGATCACAGTGTGCTTAATCTGGCCTTAAAGCAAGCAAGGGGAATAGGGCAGCACAGAGCAGCGAGGAGGCGCCAACCCCATCCACGAAAGTAACTGTGCACTGGGCTCTACGCTGGGCTCATTATGGGCAGCCAGGTTAGCATATGTATGACCTGCATGGACTGAAGTCACACCATGCACTGCAGAGCACTTAAGCTGGGAACATGACTAGTGATAAGCTACGTAAAAGCTCTCAAGTATGACAGCGAATGTGGTAACTCACACTCACGCAGGCATCCCATTCCTGTGAAGTCCGTGTATGTTGTTGCTGACCCTTTCAGTAAAGTGGGTTTGGAGACACACTTGACATGGTCCCTATTGCTCCCCCAGCCTCACCTTGCAGTCACTTGCTTTATGCAAAGCGACTACAGCAAAGCGATTGTGAGACTCAGTAATTAAGAATATGGTTTCCTGATCTTGTAAACATCTCTATTGTCATTGTATTAGGTGAGATGGGTGGATTAACTCTTGATTTCTTGCCTTTGCTCCTGACTCCCGAACAGCACTTCATTTTTAATTGAAATGATGCTGGTAAAAAGTGGTTGGTGAATTTGTTGCATGCATGCACTTTATGCTTTCTTTGTTGTATTAAATAAATCCTTAAAAGGTGATGAAGAGGAGACAGCTGAAGTCACCGAAGCAGAGGGAGCCAAGGAAGAGACTGGTACGGTAGCTGCTGCGGGACCGACAGCCCTGGATGAGAGTTCTGGGGTATCCTCAGAAACTGGAGGGGAGAGTGACTTGCCAGCTGCAGATGCACCCGCTGCTGTGGAGGGAGCACAGCAAGAAGCTGCTGCTCACTTGGAAGCTGCTACTAGTTCAGAAGCTGCTAATGCAGAAGCTGCTACACTGCAAGGTTATCTTATGAATACAGTTCGTGTGTCGTGTGTGTTGTGAGTTCTTAAGCTACTGCTTCTTGCTACAGAGTGCTGAGAACAAACCTCAGCATTCCTGAGGGCATCTCTCCTGCCACGAAAACTAACTTAGCTGTTACCTTGACATATTGTGAGCCTGGGGTAACAATAACTTTCTTGAAAGTGCATTTAATCTGTGCCTGTAAGTGTGATGCCTGGGGCACCAGCATTATTGTCTAAGACTAGTAGAATGAAAAATTTATTTTACTACCACATTCTATGTATCTTTTTCAATAGTGAACAGATAAAACAGTTCTGGGGATCTGGTTCTTACTGGTCTGTTAAGGAATCTAAATGCTATATTTTGCTATTGCTAAGACATTTCACACTAGCTTATATAGCTATTCTGTTAATGTAACATCAGTAGAAACTTGCTTATCAACCAAAATGTCACTATGATCTCAGTGATAAGGAAATACCAGGCAGTATTAAATACTTAAATAACTATATGAATTATTCTGAGCATTCACCTCATTTGAAATATTTTCACTTCCCCAAGCATTTTAAAATCACAGTAATACTAATACTAAAACTGTCCATAAATTGTATGAATAATAGGATTATAATTTAACTTGATTTTTAGGAATCAAATTTATTTACTTTTATCTTTAGCAAAATCGGTCAAAAGCTGAAAGGGGTACATACAAAGCAATTACAATTTTTCAGCAGGGTAGGAGAATTGCAAGCCCTTGATGAAAGAGACACTTCACTGTGATTCTTGCTTTGGAAAGGAAGCCTGTATGATTTCCAGCTTCTCTTGAATATAGAATCTTCACTACACACCCATTTTTGGCCTCATTAGAGAAAATAAATATGTATATACGTGAGAAGGTATCTCCAAAATGCTAGTCAAACTGTTTCAATGCTGAGATGAAAAATATTGACTGCTAGATTGAAGGTGGTTATATTGCCTTGAAAGGTATTAACAAATGCTGTCCATTTGTTCAGAATTGTTTCTTTCTCTTTTCCCTTGGTGACTTTATTGAGCAACTGATGCATCTCAAGTGATTTTTAGTGAATGGACTTAGGGGATAGTTCTGTGTTTCAAATGGCAGACTTCTGTGAAAGTTCTGTGACATAAAAGACAGTTCTTTGCATAAAAGACATTTACAAGAGAATAGTTTAAAAATAGTATTTAAAAATCTCAATTTCTATAGAATACTCAGATTATCTTTAAAAATATATTTCTGTATGTGTTAGCGCTAACAAATCGGAGATGTAAAGTTGTACAGGATGAGTTTTAAAATGTCTTGGAGTATTTACCTCTGTCACTGCAGAGCAATTGCAAAATTTTACTTTAAAGAAGTGGACTTGCTTGTAGCAAGAAATGGTTAAATATTCTTTTCATAATGCTTATCTAAGGGTATTTATTTACTTGCTTGATACTGTAGTATTTTGCATATGATAAATGTTCCTGTCCCTCTCCTGAAGATGAAGAAGCTAAGGTTCCTCAATCTATCTGGAAAAACATTGTGCTTAAATGGACTAGGTCTCGGGATCTAATTCTAGATGTGGTGATCTTGTGTAGTTAGTGGTATTTCCTAGGGGTAAACATGTTCAACTCTTTAAGTTACTGCAAGTGTTGATGGAAATGGATGTGGTAAATAGAAGTTAGTGATTTCATGGATTTTTTTTAAATTATATTTTTTAATTAGTTTTTTTCCTGGCACCATAGCTAAGGAAAATCACTTCTGTTACTTGGATATTTAAAAGGGATTCTGAGGGCATTTTCAGATGCCCGCTATCTAGTCTTGCTACCAAGGCTGTTCTTTGCTGTATGGATAGTTGCCGGAGGTGAACCTGGTGGGGAAGAAATTGTTTAAGAAACCTTTGCCTATTTTCGGCCATCTTTCTTCCAACCTCTAATCATGGTGTTACGCATTAGGCAGGCAGAATATTTCCCATCAAAGAGCAGAAGCTGTACTTCATTTCAGTAATTCCCTAACGGAAGGGAATGTGCTGACCAGCGTAGCGTTGTCTCTAGCCTTTGGCGTTCCTGGCATGTTGTAACTGGATTCCGAGGTCACGTTTTTGTGCTAGTTTCACCTAGTCATTCCTGGCCCAGGTCACTAATAAAGACTATTTCAAAAATTGTTCTTAATTGTTGTGCTTAAATCAGGAGCAAGCCACATAAATCTCGTAGGAGTTCATGTGAGGTTCCCCAGCAGGGCTGTGGTGCTAAAGCTGCCGTGTAACCCGAATCCTGCCTTGGGAGGGTGCCGCTCCACAGAGACTCGAGCACCAGGTCACCTTAAAATTAGTCTGCCTGTGAAATCTGGCTCCACACTGCGGTGAAGGGCGAGACGCCTGAAGCATTTGTCCCTGAGGCCTCCGAGGAATTAATCTGTGCCCATGGCTTTTGACCGTGTGTGTCATGAGCAGCACGTAGGCCCACGCTCACAACTTAAATGAGCGTCTTGGGTTTTAAAGCTAGCTAAAAGGTAGCGTTTCCATTGGCTTAATACTTAAAAGATGGTATTGTGACTCAGAAGTCTGTGATCTCTATGCATCAATGTTTATCAGTGTTTACCTGTGGCAAACAGCTTTTTGTATTTAAAAAATATATATTTATTTATAATCTTTAAAATCATTATGGAAATACCCTGACTATTCTGCATTCAATCAACCTAATTGTTTATTGTATCCTCTCCATTCAGAGAGGAAAATTGCCTGTGCACCCACTGAGGTGGGGAAACCATTTCTCTTAGAGCTGCCAAGGGAAATACCGGCTTACTCGGACAAGGATACTTATTTAAATAACCTACTGGTTTCATTGCAGCTTGATACTACTTCTGCAGGTGAAGGTGCAAGTATTCTTAATGTTTCCATTAAACTTTTGATTATGCAAGTAATAAAATTTCTTTTTATCTGTAAGGCTTTCTAAATGCATTAGGAAGTGTAAGGAATCTGGGACATCCCTGGATGTATGAAGTTCCTGATTTTAGGAAGTTAATTACATTTTAACTGTCTGGAATTTTATCCTTTCCTCACTTTAAATAACTTATCCTCCACTGGTATATGAAATTCTGGGAAATGCTGTTGCCAAAAAGGTATTGTTACTCTGGTTTTAGCTTCCTCTAAGTGCCATTTTCTGTACTCGGTCAGTTCAGCTACTGCAGCCGCTGTCTGGTGCTGATAAGTTTCATGCTGTTTGGTTTTTAGTGTACACTGCATTTGCAGACTATAAATTAATTAGTCCTGGGGCAGAATAGATGCGATGAAATGCACAGATCGGCAGCCTGCCACTTGCTGATGCCTGATGGCTTTTTTGTTGAGTTAGCTACTGCTTCAGTTTCTGGCCTGATGCTATAAACTCTTCTGCAGTTCTAGCATGGAGGCGTAGGGCTTTGGTGCTGTCAGCTGGAATTGCAAAAGCAGCTGTGCCATGGCCATGCTTCCACAGGCTTCTGGCTTCTGGAGCAGCTCGCTGAGGATCACCGTGGATCCTTCTGTAGCTTCGTAAATGGTGAATGTGTGGATTCGTGTCAGCGCAGAATTTCAAGGGCTGTTGTTCTGTGACTGTGTTTAGGAAGGCCGAGCGACTGGGCTCGCAGAGATCAGCGTGTGAATGTGCCAGCGCTTTCCATGCTGCGCTCTGAATGGCGCTGAAATGCCTGTTGTCTGCACCCTGAGAGAGGAACGTGGGCTGCACGGACAGGAGCTGCTGCTCTCTAGAGGGATTTTGCTGACCCTGGCACAGACAAAAACGCTCCGTGTGATCAGCACGTATTATTTGTGCTTGGCGTGATACTAAACCCCATTCAAATGCTCTCCAGTTTATGCCGGGGTGATGGGAATATTTCCAGCACTGCTGCAAAGTACTTGAAGTTACTTGTGCCTGCTGATGCTTGTTGAGTCTTTCAGAGTTGAGTTGCATGGTAGAGCAGATGTGTTCTTCTAATCACATGTGGTCTTGGGAGCTGCAGGAAGGGGGAAAACATGTTCAACCTGGAATTCTTTACAGCCTCAGGTGTCGTGGTAAGGTGCAGGAGACCTGGGGCTGACCAGACCTTATTCATGATTCTGTCACTTGTTTACAGCTTGGCCTGGGGCAAGGGGCTGCACTTTTCCCCCTAAAGCCCTTTGTCCTTGCAAGTATAGATCAGAACCTGCTTGTAGCAGGTCTGCTTGCTGTTTTCATGCATACAGAGCCATTGTGCTAAATGGATCTCTAGTGCAGAATGTGCAACGCCAGGTAAACTTAGGCTGAAGGAAGGTGTTCGTGTCATCTGACTATATTTATACCTAATTACTGACCATAATGAAGGTCTTCTATTCTCAATCTCCTTGTACAGGATTTTCCCCCCACTGATATAGTGTTCTAGATTAGGTTTCTAGAAAGTTAAATTATATGAATATTGTTTTACTGGGGAAGAATTCATATTTGTGGAAATTGTCAGATGTTTCTGTCTGACATTTATCCCTTTCTGCATTTGTCTTTCTGGCTGCTGTGTTTATATTCTACCCCCCGATTGCCATATATTAACTAACTCCATTACTCTCTCAACTTTCTTCTGGCTTTTCCTTCATAAAACTGGGCTTGTAGATGGGTCATTAGAAAAAAAAATCAGAAATAGCCTTTGTAAAAGATTTAAGTGGCTGAAGACATAAGTTAGTATTATACAGGAAAAATGATCCAGTTTTATCCACTTTATCTGAAGAGATTTTTACAGCATGCACTAATACCTTTGTATGTGCTGATGTTATTAGTATATGAGGGGGAGAAATCATTAAAATGGAAAAAGACCAGCACTTCCCAGCTAAGAGTGCAAACAAGTAAGTGTGGGAAGGTGTCATACAGCATAATTTCATTAAAATCAACTGTCTTTCTATTTTTCTGTTGTAGAACAAGGTGCAGATAACTACATTAAAAATAAAATTGATTAATTGCTGAGCAACAACTTTCTTTCACTCCACCTAAACTGTTACTATTTACTTCATAATGGAAGTTAGTACCTGTGGTTTTTTTTAGAAAAGTTTAAAAAATGCAACATGCAGAAATACTGTATATATTAGAGATACTGTTACAACATTGCAGAAGTACTGCAATATTTACGAGATAATACTGAAGTATTTGGAGAGAATGGCAACAGTGACTTCTTTTTCTTTGCCCGTGGTGGCAGTGCATGCAATAAGAATAATGAGATCCTTTTTTATATTTTTGGCAAGTTTCTCATGGCAGAGAGCAATATGGTTTTTTTCTTCTCCTTAAAAACATGGTGATCTTTGCTCCTTTGAAAAGTATGCAAGTTATTAAAACTTGGCACACTGCTTCATATGAAAAGTGCTACAGAAAATGTCCATCTCAAATGTAAAATTTCCTTAGAACATCAGACGAATTTAATAAATCGGGTGGTTAGAGCATTTTCATATATGTGCTTATATGAACTTGCACTAGTTTTCCTGGTGATCTGTTCTAATCAATGGAAAGACACAATGTGGATTCCCATTTCTGTGAACTTGGGAGGCCTGCAGCCTGCAGTAGCAGCTTTCTAACAAGATGATGTACTGGATATTTTGTGGTTCCTCATGTAGTTTCCTTCTGGATTAACATACTGTGTACATTACATGCATACGTACTATGCACATAGGTTTTATTGTGATCATTACAGACATTTCTCTGAAGCTTTTTTTCTAATCATCCATTGCAGAAACTCGTAGCATCTTCTGGTCATTAGTGTAAACTAATGAGGCTTTTTTGGGAACTAGTGACCTACATTAGGCATGAATAACCTGTGAAATGGTTGCTTGAATGGAGGTCTTTCTTTCCTCCAGTTTAGAAGAAACGTTTCAAGAAAGTGCCTCATGACCCTGTGGTTTGGGCTTTCCGTTCGACTCTTTTTTTTCTCTTTTTTTTCCTCTCTCTCTGTGTTACTTAGGGGTGGCTTATGGAAAGAAGAAGCATCCCTTTATAGTGCTTGAAGTGATTAAGAACCTTTCTCTGTTCCTCAGATCCCAATGATCTTTAAAAGGCTCCACGTCTGTAGCTCAGGTTAACTTAAGGCACAGTGGAAATGCGAAAGGGACAAAACTCTTTCCTGATGCCCTCCAGGGGAGCAGGCTGAGACAGGGAGGGTTTCTGTCCATCCACAGGCGGTTGGACCGGGGCGCTGAGGCGGGCTCCTGAGGGGTGCCCTTCCTCAAGCAACTTCTTGGGCAGGGTTGGCTCCAGCAGAAGTTTGTGCAGCTCCTGGGCGAACCAGGTCAGGGGACCTATGTGACTGAAAAATAATTGGTGTTTTCCGTCCAGATTACTATCGGTTCCCTGATTCAGTTCAGCATGTAGCTGCAGAGCTATTTGTGCTGCTGTATTGCACGGAGAGAGCACCAGAGAACCGAGGCCGCCCTGTAAGGCAGAGCTTAGGTGTGGCTTACACACAGCATAGGTGTGATGTTCATGGAGGTTCCTCTGGTACACGCAGCTTTTGCAAGAAGTATTCTCTAAGGAGCTTTTTTCTCTTCCCTTTCCTTCAAAGAAGGTATGATGGAAGCGCAAGATGTTAAATGGGCCTCAGTGGGAATTATGAATTCTTCCTGCCCTTGGTGTGCTCTCTGCTGAGCTCCATCTGAGGGAACTGGGTGCTCCAACCCTCTGTGCTCTTATTCTGCAGTCTCTCGAAAGGGCCATCTTGAATTAATTTTAAAGCATGACAGAATCTGACTTTCTCGAAGTGGACCCAACTCCGCTACCATTTTTTATTAGCAGTTCTTTCAGTTCTGAGAAGCTCCCTCCCAACTCCTTCCCTGACACTCTGAGGCTCTCCGGAGAGAACTTTTTCAGTTGGGGGAGATTATATAAGCAAAAGTAGCACTTTCTAACTTTTTTTTTTAATATGTGTGTATATATATATGAATCTGTAAATACCACTTTTCACAATTATTTTTTAATTTCCTTTAGAGTTATTTTGTGACACTGATTGTGCTATAGATAGCTTAAAATATCAAGGCCCTTCTTGTATCCCAGCCTTTGTTCATGTGCATTGAGTGGCTCCAGGCAGATGCCTTTTGTATTATGCTGGACAGCCTGTATTGTTTTAGCTTTAGCCAAATTCTTCTGCAAAGAATTTTTTGAGGAGTAATTGAACACGACATTCTGCATGAGAGGTACCAGACTTGTGCTGACTGCTTAAAAAGAGAAAAAGATGAAATGGAAGATAATGCTCTCAGTGAAATGATTCACCTCAGAAAAGTATAATTTTACATCTTAAGGTGTTGGGGGGATAAATCCTTGCCTGTTCAGATTTTTGTTTGTTTTTAACTTAAACAGCAGTTTCCATTGAAATGAATCAAAGGTTTATAATCAAAATATGTTATTTTTAATATATTAGCAGGGAAATGCAAAAGTAGGGTAGAGAATTTTGAGGTTTTGGTCTTAATATAAAAATTCTATCTCATTTAAAAAAAAAAAATCCAACCTCTCCCAGAGCAGGGAAATAAAATACATATATTTCTCTTAAAATCAGGAACACCTGTCTTTTTCATGTGTTGTATTTATTATACTTGTAAGATCAATTTAAAAAATAGAAAAGGGAAAATATATTTTTTCTAAGCTATAAAAATATAACGCACAAGTTCATTATTAACAAGGCAGCTTAAATAATTGTGCCATCTGTATTGGTCTGTGTATGAATTGGATCATTAGGTGTTTAGGGAAACAAACAAACAAACAAAACCTTCCACGCAACCTCTCCAAACGAAGCCTTCTGATCCAGCACTGAGTTGATTGACCAAAGTGTCAAAAAGAAAAAGTGGGATTAAAATACTGAGTTCCAAGAATTTTTAAAATTATTATTATTTGATAGATCACATCCACTTATTTTAATGCTACTGTATATGATGCAGTTTCCTTTATTTTTAGGTATTAAGAGACAGACATATTTCTTTCCTAAACTGAAGTTCTTCATCTGCGTGCGAAAGGAGGGAAGTGGCTCTTTCCTTTTTGCCTTTGTTCCCTTTTTATCTGCTAAAGACTTTTTTCCTAATGATTAATTGCCGACTTTCTCCTGTTTTAGTGGACACTTGAAGATCTCAACCTTCTGTGAATACGGTGGATTTTCCAGAGTACCTTTAAATTAGGCACCGAGGGACCTTCTGTGTCCAGACTTGGCTGGGCAGAAGACTCAAACTTCTCACTTGTGGCGTGTTTGCTCCTACGCCTTGGCAGTGCTGACAGGTTACTGCATGAAAGCTGCTTGTTTCATCATGGCCTTGCTTTGGTCTCTCCAATCTTGTGCATATCGCTCTTTACCTTGGGAGCTCGGAGTAAGCTCAGGGTACCCAGATTACAGGGCTGACGGTTGCTGGAGTGCTCTGGTAGCTCCCTTCACGTGTGGTGGTGGTGCAAAACACAGCTGGGGAAATTCAGCTTTATGCTCACCAAGCTGGCACCAGCTCCTGCATGGAAGTGCTATCAGAAATGTTGCCTCATAGAAAAATCATTGTAAAAATCAAGTTCTCTAACTGATTTCAGAACCATTTTTTTTATGATCAAGACGCACATTTGTTCTATACCTCCTTCTATCTGCCTGCTTCGTGACCTCTCTATAGCCTACTCTTCCCAGGGAGTTTTAAAGATAACTTTGAGCATCTTTCTCCAGTCCTCTCCAAGCAGTAGGATCTGGATTCTGAAAGCAGATTTTTTGTTTGTTTTTCTTCCCCTTTTTTCTCCTCTTTATTATTACCCAGAACGAAGACCCCTGAGAATTGCCTAGGCCGTGCATGTCTCTGCCTATTGTGCTTCTGTGTTTGCTGGGAGGATGCTCCGCTCACCAGCACTCACACCGCTCCCATGAAAACCCCAGTAATGAAAATCACCTGGAAGGGTTCCTGTTGCATGGTCCTGCTCTGTCTGTGCCGTGGCTGTAGCCTTTGTGAGAGCAAAACCTAAACTTGTTGTCCTAGAGGTCTGCAGATATAATTGTGCTATCTAGTGAGCAGCTGTTGCTCACTGAAGTGGTAGGGATATGGTTTGTGAAACATAATGTTTCTAGGTGGAACTGGAGGTCAGTACAGCGTCAATAAGCAACTGGAATGTCCTAATGCTACTGCTTTATATAAAAAAAACAAAACAACCAAAAAGCCTTTGATTTCCTTTTGCTTTTGTCTGTAGAATTAATTTCCTTTTTTTTTTTTTTGGATTTGCTTAGTAGTAGCTCAAAACAGATGTGTTTTCATACCGTAAATACTTTGGTGCTGTGCTTGGTAGTGGGCGTATGGTGCTACTGCTCAATCGTATTCCATGTTGGAGCTGAGGGCAATTGCAAGACACTGGCATAACCACAGCAAATGGGTCACAGCCACTGTTTGCTGCCCAAGGAGTCAGGGAGTTCCGAGTTTCAGAGTGATCAGCTCTTGGGTGACAGCAGGGAATCAGTTAAGGCCCTTAACCCCCTAACTTTTAACTTCTCTATGATTTATTTTATAAAAAATAAGCGGAGCTTTTCTAGAATTTGAATTAACAAAATTACCAAATTCCTGTAGAGTATCATGACAGGCTTATTAGTAACTTCAAAAAGAACTTTAGTTTTCTTACCTACTTCTTAATGAAGCAGCATGTAAATGCTGTTTTTTACATGGAGCAAGTAAGAGAGATTAAATAGGACTGGAGGAAAAAAAAGGAAATACATGCAGATGAAGAAGAATGATCCAAAACACTGAGTTGTTTAGAGGTTCACCTGACTTTCAGAATGGGGTTAAGTTTAACAGGTAAGGAAGCAAAAGGAAAAATTCCTGAACTTTGGAATTCTCGTTCCACTCGAGGTTAGTAGGGAGGCAGGTTCGCTGGACGCTGGCGGTGCCACGGTCGTGATTTGGAGCCAGGAGGCCGCCTGGCTGCAGGTAACCATTAACCTTGTGTGCCCGCATCAGAGCACTTCCCGGGACAGGAGAAATGCGTTCGCGATGTAGGCAGCACAGAGAGCTGCATCCAAGCCACCAAAAACACCTGAGAAACCTGTGTCCAGGTAACGTTCAAAATAATTTTCGCTTTCCTGAGCTGGCATGACAGTAGGCTCAGGATGCCAGGTCTGAGAAGTGGCTGTCCAGAAAAGATTTGAGAAGCAAAAGAAATGTGAGTTTAATCAAAATCACTTGTATCATTTCATCAAAATCACTTGTATCAATCTTTTGATGAGTTGTGTGTACCACAAGACTGTCAATAATCTGGATGCAGAAATTTTCTGGGTGAAGTTAACCAAAACTTCTACTTAAGGCAACCCAAAATCATGCAAAGATCCTTCCTGATGTACATACTACAGTGCATTTTTTTTTACTATGAGGAACAAATGTAACACTTGTTAAACAGAAAAACTAAGGGAAATGTAATAGAAGGATCACAGCAGAGAGAGGCATATTGCCTTTTTTTTTTCTCCCTAGTAATCCTGAGAATCTCGTGTTGTGTTAATGTTTAATAGTTTTCCATACGTGTACTGTTAAAACCTAAAAAAGGTGGTATGCAACCTCTAATTTCATGTATAATCAAGAAAGCTGTAGTTAAGAGCAGCATAATTACAAAAAGAGCATTTTTTTAATGGCTGCAGTACTGTGCTCAAAACACCAAGGAACAATTAGGGAGCTCATTGCAGTAGGCCAAAAAAAGGGTCACAAGATGACTTATATTGGACTGTCTGTATTTTCCTTACAAATAAGGTATTATGAAATGGATAATGAGCCGGTGCCACCCCATGTGACGCTTTGGTGAACAAGTGTGTTCTCCTCCGAAGCTCTTTCCAGCTTTCTCCGCTTGAAAAGAGCACATAAGCTGTGGCAGCAGAAAGGTTGTTCGTACGAAATTGTCCTGCGAGAGCTTCAAGAACATACATGAAAGACACCTGAGAATTCTTTGAGAATGAAAGTGCAAGCTAGAGTTTTCTATAGTAGTCAGAGACAAATATATATATATATATACACACGCACATGCATGGACCAAGGTGTTTAAAAATTGCCATGTGTAGCAGTTACTGGGAGTTTTTGTTGCTGTTGTTTCTTCAAAACTCATCCAGTATTCTGCTAAATAAAGTTAAATAGTTGACTTTCAGAATAATCCACAGTTAATTATCTGCTGATGATAGTTGAAAAAAAAAAAAACATGGGAGAGCAGCTCTGCAGCTCTCCTATTTAATGCATTTTTTGTACTTCCAGTAAACTGTTTGGGTAACTGCAGTTAATATGCCAGTGTTATGGTATAGGACACAGTCTGTAACAACAGAGTCCCTGTGCAACTTAACGTGTGGAGCAGTTAAAGTGTGCGGTGATGCTGAGACTCCTAACAGTAGAGTTTAAATAATATGAGGGAGATTTACATGTAAGCATTGGCTGATGTGCTCGGGCCTCCTGCGGTGGATGTGTGCCAAGGGTTGGGCAAACAGACAGGGTCCAGACCTCTTGCACAAACACATTGCCTCATCCTTCATGGGTGCTGAAAGGAGGCTGGCTGGCAATCTTGCGCTGCGGGACCACAGCCTAATCCCCCAGCCTGATGACAACACTTTTTTACATTAAAACAGTACCATTTATACTTTGCACATCATCATTTTGACAGAAACCAGGAAATAAAATGAGGGTATCTGTAAGAGAATATACACCTTAGAGAATACAGACCTGTGGCTAAAGACAGTTGAGGGGCTGCTCTTCAGAGTTTTACACCCAAGGACAGAAGAGTCGGGTACTAAGCACTTTTTTTTTTCCTGGCATTCCGCTTGCAAGCTTTTATTTCCATGCTAAAATAGGATCGCCCATAGGTCTTATTGCCCTCAATGTCTTGGATGCATTGTCGGTGGTGAGCCTTGGTGCTCTCCCATGTTTGCGATGGTGAATGGGGAGCAAAGGCACGACGATTACCTCTCTAATTTGATTATAGAAGCTGAGAGTGAAAGCTTGGATGCTGCAATTTCTCCTGCCCACGAGGAAAACTTAGACAGTGTCCAAGAAGGAGTAGCCTCAGCAGCTCAAGAGGTGCCCGACGCGGCCGCAGGGGACGAGGACGCCGGCGCGGAGGAGCCCGGGCCAGCGTCAGCAGGTGCACAGCATGCCCGAGGCGCAGACGCTTCGCTGCTGAGACATACAGCTAACGGCTATCTGCACGGCACTGGCTGCAAGGGCATCCGTGGTGTCACCCGTTAGGTGACACAGTGTGCCTGCTAGGGGAGACTGTGCTTGGCATCTTAGTGTCTTTGTGAGTGGAGAGTTTAATTGTGAAGTTATTGCCGTACTTTAGAAATAGGCATTACTAAGCTGGACTGCTGGGGCATTTTGAGCTCATTGCTCTGCTGTGTGGCTAAGTAGCTAGACGCAAAATTTTACTGCGGGGGGCTGGAGGGAAAGAAATTCTCCCTTCTGATGAGTGTGACGTGACACTTTTTCTTTAGGCTTACTTAATTTGAAGGATGTATTTTTTCCTAATTATATTCCTATAAAGACAAATATAGAACATATGGTATTTATAAACCTTACAGTGCTTCAATGCAGCTGTAAATTATTATTTCCTATATTGCTATTGAAGATGCACAGTAAAATATATGTTAGAAGTCATCACAGGGGAGATTTTCAAAGCAGTTTAGAAGCTGCACTAAACTCGGTTAAAATTAGAAATAAGAATGTTACAAGAAAAATGTCTGTACCTCTCATATTGCTTGGAAAAATCTTTTCCCTTTAGCCCAAAGCGCTTGTTTCATTCCCAGCTAAGTCACCTCCTTTGCTCTGTACTTGCGCTATACCACACAAGAGAGATGTTTCTCATGAGTATCTTTGCCTCTGCTTTCAGTTTCCACAGAAGAGACGGCAGCTGAAGACGTTGCAAAGGAACCCTAAGGTACGGGCCGTTCCCGCGAGCTGCCCGCGCCGCCCCTCGTTCCTCAGTGTGGGGGAAGTCCACACGCACCTCTGCGTGCGGGAGCTCCGCTGCCACCCAGCAAGTGTGCTCTGACAAGGGCTTCACGTGGGGATTTCTCATCATTTAGGGGTCACTGCTGGCACTTCCCTGCGATACTGATCGTCACGCTGGCTATTCGCTTCTGGCATTAATTTAATCTCGTGAAAATTGGATTGGGCCCCAGGAATTGTGAGAAATCCAGCTATACTGTGTGCAACTAGGCTTCTTTGGGCATCTGTTTAAATGATACAAGTACTGGGCTTTGGGGCTGTTGCCTTAGCGAAGCGCACTCCTCTCTTGCTGTGCTGCGCGTCAGCACCGTGGGGTTGTGGCCTTCTGGCCGGCTGAGAGGCGGTTTGCAACGAGTCTCTCTGCACGTGTCGCTTGCGCTGCCAGCACGAAGGGAGCACAGGGCTCTCGCTGGCGCGGGCCTCATTGAGCATGCGCCCGGCTGCAGTCACGGGGACTAAGGGAGGCACAAGTAGCTCAGCTGCCCTCGTTGCTTTCCAGAATAAAATATTTTGTCCAATTTTTGCCTTCCACATGACTCTGCCTTCCCAAATGGACTGTATGACAGTGATAGAAAGCTAAGGGAAACAAATGTTTGGCTGAAATATGGATGTGGACCTTGGTAGAAAAGATATTCACTAAGACAAACAACAGAAAGTTACACAAATAAACCTCCCAGGTCATGATTCCCCAGATCACTTTTGCTCCCGGTCAACAATCACATATTACCTTTTGGAGCACTGACACAAGCATGGCAGGAAAGGGAGCAAAGAAAGTGTTGTTTTTTTCATTGTACCCTGGCAATGTGTGCCCTGAATACAGTTAGAGCATAACAATAATGTTGTATGTGTTCTTCGCCAGTTCACATTTGCTTGTTCCATCATCCAGGGCAACTGAAAGTAACAGTGTCTTTTCACATTCCTTTGCTAAAGGGCAAATATCGTTGATTTCATGAAGAAATCAGCCAAGCGTCTTCGGTCTGTCCAGTTATTTTAGCACTCAAAGCTAATTTAAAAAAAAAAATTCCAAACCCAAGCAACTCCAAAACTGTAAAATATCTTACACAAGTATTCTATAAGTTAAGTTTCTCTACAGCTTGAATTCAAAGGCAAAATATCAAAATAATTTTGATGATAGGAGAAAATAGAATTCAGTTTACTTTTTTTTTTAAAAAAAAAAAAGAAAGAAACCTAATTATTTGGTGGAGGGCTAGCAGTAGTAATGGATGAAATTTGATGAAGCCTCGGCCTGATGCTGGCAGTGTCTCTGAGCGAGCACCCACCCTGGTCCCGCTCTCTGCCGGGAGCCCCTGTCCTGCTGCCCTGGCGGTCACGCTACCGTGAGCTCCTTACCGCAGTAATCCCAGCAAGCACAACGGGATTAGCTCGTGCTTAGCATTCAGCAGGTAACTATTTGTAGCAATAAAGCTTAGTGGAATTTGTCCAGCGTACGGAGGAATTCATTAATATCTTAGTGACAATGAGGGACTCCTTGAAATTCTGCCTTATTGGTGGGAGCACAGTGAGTTTACAAGCTGTCAGACGAGGGTGGTTTACCCAGATGTAGTGCTCATATGTTATAGTGCACTTAAACAAAAATACAGCGTACTTCGGATGTCTGCAGAGGAGAAAGTCATGATGTATCGAGGGTGTTGCTAAACATCATTTATTCCTGCTCTCTCTAAAACACATTCTTCTTTTTTCCCCAGTGAGCATCATTGGAGCCTTTGAAAAGTTTAATGGAAATATTTGGGCAATCAACCAGCTGATTCCAGTGTGAAACCTCATCCTCTGCCTTGGAGACATAAAACAAATTGTGTAATTTGTCATAGCCCACACTCCCTATTAGGATGACAATTCATTACTGAACCAGAGAACCTAACACAATCTAGGCTGTTTAGAGAGATGCTTCTGTAATTAACCTCTCTCTTTTAGAAAGGAGCACCCAGTAATAAATGTCAAAGCACCATCCAGAGAAATAAATACATATGCCAAGAGAAGTAGTAGACTCAACAGAATCCGTCACACAAACTCATTTTAGTTCTTCTTTGTCTAGTTACCCACGCTGATCTCTTAGCTTTTGTCCAAACTGTGCTGCAGTTTTATAACATTGTATCATTCCATGTTAAATTTTAGGAAGAAAGGTTCATTACGCTAAAATCTTACTGAAATTTCTTGTTGGTATTTTTGAGTCATGGGGGAAAATAACAACCTTAATTTCTCCTGAGTTTTGAATTTGCAATAGTAACCATAGGACATTTAGTTGTACAAAATCCAGTTTTCCTCCTTTCTAAACATTTCAGGTACTATCCTCCCTTGCCCAGCCGTATCCGGAAGAAAACTTTCTCAAAGTTTAAAGTAGTTACCTGCTTGGAGAACATTGACCTTTTGCAAGCAGTAGCAATAGCTACCTGATAGTCAATTAGAGGATCTGTGAAAATCATAGTGCAGGTTGAAGTGATTGTGAGGGGCTGGGAGAGGCGGGCTCCCTGGCCACCCAACCTGACTGCCCTTGTGGAAGCCCCTCTGTGCTGTCCTGCTGCAGAGGGGACGCGCAGTGGCGGCACCGCGAGCTCGGCGGCTTCAGAGAAGACTGTCACACAAACTGAGCGCGATTTGGGCCATGGTGAAGCTCCTGTTTAAGGCGATGGCATAAGTTTGCAAAGGCACAAGAGTTCTTAAAAGGTAGTGAGAAACCCATAGCCTTGGAAACGTGGCACAAGCTGTTACTTGTCAGAATTTTCTCTCAGAGAGAGGCACGTAAGAGCTCCGGCAGAGCTTGAAAAGTCTGGCCTTTTATTCTGTTTTTCAAAATGTGTAACCAGAAAATATGCTTGTTAGTATTATCTTAATAATCTACAATGAATAACTGGTTTGTATGACAGTGTTCTCTTGAGCCCCTCTTGTACTATGGGTACGCACGTGTGCATCTACTACAAAATTTTCTATTGAGATCCTCCCGGAGAAAAGCATCACAGACATCCTGAAATGGTGATAATTCTAATTCGGATGTGAGACAAGGCATATCACATACAATCTCTACAGAAACTGTGAATTATAAGGTAAAACTGACTGCTTTTTCTTCAAATGGAAAAGCTTGGAAAAGCAAAAAGGAAAAAAAAATCCTATGCTAAACCATTCCTACCCCTTGCACAAAGACACGTATTGGGCCCCCTCCATCATGAAGCAATTTGTTCTGACGTAAATACAGCCTGTTGTGTCTGCACCTGCTTACGAAGGGCCAGCACAGCGCGGAGACTGCCAAGCCTCGGGAAGCAAAACCACAGCCTCCCGCTTCGCCGGTCCAGCCTCCGCGAGTAAAAGCGATTGCTGTAGACAAAGCTGCTGCAATAAAAGTCTTAAACTGATATTTTGGGTGAGAGTCTGTTTATCTGGTAGATTAAGGGTTCTCTGCTGTGTATACTCCTAATGCACTTCTCCCCCCTCCCTCCAGTTATTTTCAGTGATAAATCTTTCTATTTTTAATTTCTACAGCTGGCAGGCAGGTTTCTGAAATTGTAGGCCTTGCTGAATGCCCCTTTCTCTTTGGAGTTGCCCTGCTATAATATGGACAACATATATTAGTCCTCAAGAACCAGTGCCTGAAGAATTGAAGCTTAACCTCCAGTGTGGTTTCCAGGGGCTTTTTATCTCTTTGATTTCAGAAAAATTAATAGCATCAGTCTAACCTGTAGAAACTCCTCATGTCAGAGACCCTCTTAGAAGGAAAGACTTTGGAAGGCCACAGGAACAAGGAGCGCACTATGCAGCCCCGCAGTGATGTTGTGCAGCATAGTGCTGTCTGCTGCAGCGCCGGGCTACCCCTGGCTGAGCTGCGCAGCTAGTTTGGAGGCTGCAGAGTGATAGAAACAGCCACTTGAAAAAAGGCCTTGCCGCCCCATCAGAAATCCCTCGTCTGCTTTAGGTGGTCCCTGGTCTTCATCAACGACTTCTAACTAGCATGTTAGTGTGAAGTCCAATTGCCACATAAAGTATTTTTCTATGTCCTGCACCCTAAGAAAAATGAACTTTTGACCTGCTATGCAAAGCATGAACTGGACACTGGGTCATTAAGGAGAACAGGAAATCACAGCAGAGAACAGACCTTCAGGGGAGATGGCAAGACTGAAGGAGATAAGGAAAAAGGTTATGCTTGAGAATATAGTTAGAGCTCAGAATAAAACCTGTTTCCGTGAGTTTCACTGCACTTCTGCAAGTGCAACTCTCTGTTGCAAAGCCTTTCATCTCCCTCTAGCGCTGGTTCGCGTGAAGGGGGCAGCCTGTCACTGCTAGCAGTGACCTGTGGGCTCAGCCGCCACAGGCACTCCAAGGCAACGCAGCAGGTGCAGTTTTACTCTCGGCCTGTGATGTCAATATAGAATTTCAGTTTTGTTCTCCTAGGACACAACCCACACTTTTAAACAGCAAATCACTACCTAAGGCTTGGAAAATCTGAGATTAAATATATTGACTGAGGTTTCTTATGCCTATACTTCAATCAAATACTAATTTTTGATTTCCTAATCCTCACCCAAAACCCCCAAGCTTTAAGGTTGTACCTTTTTCTTCTCCCCTTGCTCCTAGCCAGCCAGTCTGCCCAACCTCCATTTTACACTGAGAAGGAGGGCTCAGGGACACCAGGCTCCTGGCGGCCAGCTGCTGGCCAAGGCGATGGGCCGTTTACCCAAGGTTAGCCTGGCAGCAGCTCAACGTGAGGCCGCAGCACGGCTGAGCGCGACTCAGCACGGCTGAGCGCAGCCTGGCCCAGCTGCAGCGGGTGCTGCCTGCCCTCTGCTGATGGCGCTGAACCTCGCACTCAGTGCGGAGGGCCCCAAGTATGCAGCGGGTGGAGGGGACACACGTGTTGCCCGTGTGAGGATGAGCGGGTGAGCATCCCTTGGTGGTACTCCTGCTGCTGCAGCATTAGTGCATTTTTGCTGAGCAGCTGCTCTGTTGCTGCTTGGAGGGCTGGAGCCACTCAGGCCTTTGTAGGAGAAGTTGCTCTGCGTTATGTTCCTTGCTGTAGAAGGTGGGAGGTTTGCAGGAAAGTGGAAGTGAAGGGCACCCGGAAGTTAGAAGTGTTGGTCATCCTGGGTGGCTGCTTTCCGGTCTTGGATCTTATCTTGGATGACTGGTAACTTCTCCTCTCTGGTGCTTGCTCGGCTGCTTGGGGTGCTGAGTGCGCAGGCAGCTGCCCCCCTCCTACTGAGATGGTTGGACGGAAAGTAGAGGCTTCCGCCCCCAAAACAATCATACCTCTTTGGACTACAAGTAAGCGAACAGCTTGCTGATGCTGTATGGCTTGATTACTGGTTTAGCAAGACATGAGCCTAGGCTGCAGGTTCTCTGCTTACTGACTCTTGCCCCAGTGCACGTGAAGCCTGTAACATGCAGTGAAAGCAGCTGGTGCTCAGCAACCTGCGTATGGCAAAGAAAGACGTGTGGGTTCCTGTGGAGGGTAGGGCTCTTCTTCCCGGGGGCTGCTGGCTGCTTTTGCCAGTTTCCCATGCAGATTCAGCCACTTAATTATGTACAACTCTTGCTTGTGTAGTGATATTTTTCTTCCTGTTTTCATGCCGTGGCTGCCTCTCAAAAGCTGGGATGCACGTGTTAACGCTCTGCCCTTGCGCTGAGGAAGGGTTGCTCGCCGCTGCAGCTCCGTGCCCCATCTCAGGAAGTGCGGCCACCTGCACCATGTCTTCTCAATGCAGCACCGGCTGCAGCGTGCACGCCAATGAAATCTAAAGGGAAAATATGGGGAATAAGTGGAAGACAAGGCTAATACGTACTGAGATCAATACTCACCCTCTCTCTTCTTCTTCTTAGCAACTAAACTGTCCACAGTTCTGCGGGAGCTTATGGATGCCCTTCCTATAACGGGATTATTTATTTATTCTCTGGCATTTTTCTTCCTGCACCAGGCTGTGTATGTGGGTGCAGTTACAGGGAAGAGGCCTCGGTAGTTTCGGGGCAATGTTCCTCTCCAGTGAGGACTAACGAAGCGTCCCTGACCGCTGGCCAGCGTGCACTCAGCCTCTCCAACAGAAGAGGGCACTAAATCAAAGGCAGTATCATTGCCAACGCCTGGAACAGGGAAAGCACATCCACATCCCCAAAATCTGCAGCTGAACAATGCAGGAAGGAATGAATAATGTATTTTTCCCCCCACTGATTGCCCTGATTTTTTTATGCTTAACTGTAATTTGGAGAAAATCCAAATAATACTGATCTTTTTCAGTCTGCAGTTACAGCAAGCGACTAATTTCCAATGCAAACTACTCTTATAACAAGAGCGGAGACAAAGTGGGAGTAACTGTTTGAGGCTTGACAGTTCTTGACAATGGGACTACAATGGGGCAGGGTTTGAATGTCCTTGTTGCAGTTTAAATGATTAATGAAGTCCTACAAAATCAAAAATCACCGCAGTCTTAGCCCTTTTCACTGATTTAATAGTATCAGGAATAGGGGGAGGTTCCCAAACTACTTAGCCCTGGCCATAAACAAAGAGACAAGTACTCTGAAGTGTCTGAGGTAGCTGCTTAAATCCCTTTATAAGAAAATCCTAGTCTTAGGACTTTATAAGAAAATCCTAGCCATTATTAAGTGTCTTCATATAAATGGGGCTTGAGTGAGACCATCTTAAAATCAGTATAGTAGTAGACAAGATTCTGAGAATACATATGCTGAAAGCAGGTGACAAAAAAAAAAAAAACAGCAGAGCTTGGACATTCATGAATGAAAATAGCCTCCAAAGCTGAAATAATGTGCTGTAAAAGATAAGCTTTTTGTTTGTTTTTGAGGGCAAATTTTACTTCCCTTTTCCTTTAAAGGAATATAGCTGAAAACAAATGAAATAGACCAACATAAGGACCTTTACGGTGCATTAAGAACTCTATTTTAGCAAAATACTGCGCTCATTCCAAAAGGCTTCCCTTTAGCAAAAGGGTCCCTTTCGGAGCATTGTCTTCTGCCATGCCTCTATTAAGAAAATTGATGCACCGTGTGTATTGCAGGCATATTTGAGTGGAAATGTGGTAGAATAAAGTCTTCCTGTTCTGACTTGGATTCTTTTCTTTAAAGTATAGCAACTGTGCCAGATACACGCTGCTACATCCTCCTCTTCCTTGCATCTGTGGAATCCCTTCTCTCTCAAAAGCAGCCCCAATTCTGCCAAGGTCAAAACTGCTCCTGAAAGGTTTCTTTCAGTGTCGCATTGCTTCTATGCTCTACACAACCGTGTAGCTCCCATGAAATCAGTGGTGTCACACGCGTACAGCAGTGAGGCTCTGTGCCAGGCCCTCCAGGATTATGTTATTTGACAAGAGAAAGCAGCACTGCCATTTTAAAGGAAAGGGGTGTGCGCATGTGCTGTCCCCTTCCACTTACCCCTATGTCACTAAAGGGGAGTTATAGAGGAAACAGGATGAGCTCAAAAAATATATGGATTATCCTTGCAAGTAAGAGGGCTCTTTACTTAATGCAAAATGTAAGGTGTTCTGGCAGCCTACAGCATAAATAAAACCATGGGGGAGAGGGGAGATGTCAGTATTTTGGGTTAGGCTGACACTAGCCATAGGTCCTGCTAACACAGAAACTTTTAAGTGTGATAAACCTTGCAGTTTGAAGCAACAACAAATCTGAAAAAGGGTCATAAATCAGTAGGATGTGGAATTCTTTACACATGTAACTCTTTTGTTATATTTCTATTTATTCCTGGCAACTAGAAACACGTGAAACGTATCCAGTGTGTAGACATCAAATTAGATTTCCTATCCTGAGGGCCCAGGGATCAGGCAGGCTCTTCCTCTCCATGCTGTGGCAGAGAAAGGGGCTGTCTCTTCCCACAGGTGCAAACACTGCTCCACTGCTTAGGGACAGCTGGTCACTTGACCAGTGCCTTGTAGTGGCAGTGATCTAAAACCCTAAAGCCATGTAAAAAGCGCCTCTTCCATCATACTTGGGTTCCCATGGAGTCATAACCTATATATATCTTCCTCTCCATAATCCCAGCTGTGGCCCCTGAGAGCGCTTTTCCTTGTGCCCTCCAGTCCCGTAGTGACACCAGTTTTCCACTGCACTCCTACCTTGTCCCCAAACGCCTTCCTTTCCGTGGGGGAGGAGAAGAGTCAGCCAGCCACGAGGCAGCGCTGCCGTGTGCTGGGTACGGAGCTCCGCGCACGGTGACGCGTCAGGTGGCTGCTGCGGGTGCCGCTGGAGAAGCTGCTTTCTCTGGTGGGGGCCCTGCTGTAGGGCGCTCTCCGCTGTGCTCCTATGCGCCCTCCTGAAGCTCGGAGCAGCTCCCTATCTCTGGCTTCTCCACTCTTGGATAAAGTGGAACTGAAATCGGAAAATAATTTCAAAGGGAAAGGAATGACAGAGATGGACAGATGCTCAGAGAGCTAGGTTTCATGAAGCTTGTTTTCTTCGGCTAAAGTGTAGCTTATTTTAGTGATACTGGAATTTGGGCCTGCTTTTCTCCAACTCTATAAGTACATCATGGAGTCTATTGAAAGTTCAAGCAAAAATCTCAAACAGTGAAAATGAAGAACCATTTTTTTTATTTTAGAAATGATTGATAATTTTTTATGTTGCTCTATTGTATTGTTATTGCTCTGTCTCCAGAGTTTTCATGGAACGGTCTGTATGTCCTGTAAGTCTATTCTAAGAAGAGAAAAAAACTAATTACACCTGTAGAATTACTGCTACTTAATTAATAATGATTTACAGAATGGTCCGACTGACAGAAGGGCCGTGGGACCTTAACTCCCTCATTTTTTCTAGGTCACTGCTGGGTCATTTCTTCTGGGTCATACTTCTGGGTCTGAATCGGGATAGTCTTCCCCTTTCATCCGAATGATCAAGGGCAGTAAGCTCAGCAAATAGAATTAGATAGCCCACAACCTTTTGAGGACCAATGCTCAAAAAGCAATGTGCACCGCAGCTTTCTATATGCAAAAGGGGCAGAGCAGCATCTGTTGAACTGCTGACCCCATGTGATTGCACAGCAATATCCCAGCCATAGCAGTCAGGAATTGAGTGCAGATCTACCTCAGGAGCGGGTAAAAAGGGCCATCATTCTTACTTGGGATAGCCGCATTACTTAAGTAGCTTCAAAAATATTTTAGCAGAAGTGACGGAAACTCTTTAATTGCTGTTCTTTTTTTTTGCTTTGAGGTTTAGTATTTTTCAGCTTAGCTTTCCAAGTAACTTATTATAAACTAAAAAGAGGCTCTCAAGATAAATAAATAAATATACTTTTCAATATGAACGGTTAGCCTGTTTTTTTTTTTTTCCTGAAACAAACACCATTGTGATTGTGTCCAATCTGTGCAGATAAGCACAGGTCTCGGTAGCTGAACTGAAAAGAAGTTAAGTCAAGCCTAGTTAAGATGAAGGTAATTTTGCCAGGCTCAGACTCCCAACCAGATACCCTTGGTTACTGCCTATAAGGCAATTTCTGTCAGCTACCCTCTCATCTTTTCCTCCCTATATGCTACCATTTTCTCAAGTCATTCTTCTCTTTGCTATGGGCGGGCTTCTTTTTTTCTATATATATGTGTGTCTAAATGTATATAAATATTTTTTTCCGATCTAACTCCAAGCCCTGTGATATGGGAACTTCCATCATCCAAGGTGGAATTGTCTAGGGGATTTTAATTCTACAATCCCCTGGCAGGATGGCAGGATGTAGAATTGATAACAGTTTGCACGCCTGCCTTTTAAAACACTGAAATACTTATGTACAAGCAATACTTATGTGCTTTAATGTGCAAACTTTAATGTATAAGCATTCAAAACCATAATTTCTAGCAGCAATCTGGAATCCAGTTAACAAAAGTTAAGCTTCTTTTTCCACATGGGGTTTGATACTTCCTCTTAAAGACAGACAAGCAGATCTAACAGTGATGTGTCATCTTCTAAGGAGCACATAGACACCTGAACTTCAATATTGCTTAATGTATTCTTAGGAATTTATGTCATTATCAACACCCAAGCCTTATTAAAAGCCTCATGGGCTTCATGTGTGGTAAAAGCTTAGTTTTGCTAACAGAACATGCTGTAAAGTGACTGCTTTTAGGCCTAGACCACTTGGCCACTTGTGTAAGAGGCTGTGTTATAGATGGTGCTGCCAGCCCCATCTATTATTAATATTGCTCGATGCGGTCTGGAAGAATCTCCAATATTTCCATGCTGCAGGCGCTCAGCTGGTATTTGTAGGGCTGTCTTCATTGCCAGGGAAATGTTTGTGCCATCCCCAGGGAAAATGACTGCCAAACCATGCCCCTTGGAAGACGGGTTATTTCCATGTAAGCTCTAACGGGAGGTTGTGCTCTGAGGCCTGAGGCCACCTGAAGCATCGTGTTCCCCCATCAGTAACACACATCCCGTTACGGGCTGCGCGGCGGGGGCCCCGCGGCCGCGCGCCCAACGGCCGCCGCCGCCGTG
>VWPW01009221.1:137249-153824 GCA_013389825.1 Crypturellus undulatus
CAGGCGGGCGCCGCCGCACTTTCGGTTTCGTGCGCCGCGCCGGGCGGCGGCCGTTGGGCTCCCCTTCCCCCCTAGGCGGCGGCGGGCGGCTCCCGTCGCTGTCATGTAAACACGGCCGCGGCCTGCGGGGCTGGGCCGGGCCGGGCCGAACCGGGCCGGGGCCGCCGCGGGGCAGCGCCTTGTTTACGCGCGGCGAAGATGGCAGCGCGGCGCGCTGCTCCGCGCTGTCACGCGTGTGCGCGGGCTGGGGAGCGGGGCTGCGCACTCCTGCCGCCTCCCCGCTTCTTTCCCCAACTCGGCGATTCATTACGCGTGTTCCCTTCTTTATAGCTACTCGCTGTCAGCGTTTTCCTTTCTTTCCCTTTTTCCATTTTTTTGTAACCATATCATCTCTTCGGCAAAGCCTCCCTGTGGGTTTAGGCAGAGCAGTGTGTGAGGTGCTTTCGTGTGTGCCGAGCCCCCCTCTGACCCTACCGCACACTGCTGGAGTTGTCTTTGCGCTGGGTGTATAGATAATCTTGCTGAACGTACGGCTAATTGCGCTGAATGTATGGATAATCACGCTGAGTGTATGGATAGTCGCTCTCTGGTGCTGCGGTTTGCTTGGCACTCGCGTGTGCGCATCAAACTTTGGGAGCTTCCCAGGTGGGCAGGACAAATAGTCCAATAGGACAAATAGAGTGAAGGTAAGCGCAACAACAACAAAGCATAAGTGTTAGAGAATTCTCAAGGCTCATTAAAAACAACAACAACAACAACAACAACAACAACAACAACAACAACAACAACAACAACAACAACAACAACAACAACAACAACAACAACAACAACAACAACAACAACAACAACAACAACAACAACAACAACAACAACAACAACAACAACAACAACAACAACAACAACAACAACAACAACAACAACAACAACAACAACAACAACAACAACAACAACAACAACAACAACAACAACAACAACAACAACAACAACAACAACAACAACAACAACAACAACAACAACAACAACAACAACAACAACAACAACAACAACAACAACAACAACAACAACAACAACAACAACAACAACAACAACAACAACAACAACAACAACAACAACAACAACAACAACAACAACAACAACAACAACAACAACAACAACAACAACAACAACAACAACAACAACAACAACAACAACAACAACAACAACAACAACAACAACAACAACAACAACAACAACAACAACAACAACAACAACAACAACAACAACAACAACAACAACAACAACAACAACAACAACAACAACAACAACAACAACAACAACAACAACAACAACAACAACAAAAAAAAAAAAAAAAAAACCGAGTGTCCTAACAATAAAATTTCACAGCAGGCTTGGACCACTTGATATAAATATCCATTACAAAAATAAGTTGGAAACTCCTGTATCATTGCTTGAAATGGGATGCAGTAAAGTAATTGTTCTAAGGAGTATTGTCTGGCTCTGTGATTGTTACCACAAAAATTATCTTTACTTCAAGGTTCCTAAATTAAGTGTAAAAATGTAAAAGGGGGTGTAATGGGTCTGATTCCAGATTATCTTCCCCTGCTCTGCTCTAATAGTGGATACTGCCTGTACTTTTAGAAGGATTTGGGGGACAGGACATGTATGTGGTATGATACCTCTGTTAGCATACGCTTGCCATCTCTCATTTCACTAATAACCTGGTTTAGAATGACCTTAAACTTCAACACGTTTATGCATCTTTGTCTTTAATAGTCATTAAAGCCATTGAGGGGCTTTATCTTCATTAACTTGTCTAATTTAAATCTTCTGTTTAATGCTTTTAACCTCAAAAGCATTCTGTGAAAATCAGTTACATAGCTGAATTGTGTGCTAATCCCACCCCCCCTTTTTTTTTTAAACCTGCATCCTCACCATTTCATCTGTCTCTGACTCTTTTATTATGCAAAATGGTGAATAATTGCTCCCTGCTCTGGCATGTGGGGGAGTGGAAATGGATGTTAAGGACCAACATTGACGTGGTGGAAAGAGCTGTGCAGACAAGAAGCAGGGGGGTGCCTGTCACAGGGAAGACAGCGTTTTAGGCACTCTTTACATCAAGAGCAGTGGGAAGGGGGGCTACTCGTGGAGTGAAATATGGGGAGATCCAGAAAAATGTCAGTGAAGCCATGAGGCTTCTTGCAAAAGTTAATAGTTTGTAAATGTTCTTAAATTCGTGTGATTTGGGGCTCATCAGCTTTAACTACTTGAGGTTTCAGAACTGGCTTTTTGTAAGTTGTGCAACTGTAAGTTGTTCTTACAGAGCATGCACATACGCATTAGAGTGATAGTGACATATATACTGGTATACTTAAGGTGCAGCCTATTAGAGAGGGCCTTTGGACCTATAGGAAATCTAGTTCTGATTATTGGAATCCTGCTGCTGATCCTGGCCAGTGTATTTCTGTATGTGTGACCAACTTTGCTGTTAAGCCGATGGCCTTAACATTTGTGATTAAACCAAAGGAAGGCAACTTTTTTCAAGTTGCATAGGATGCTGCTGCCGGCTGCAGCCCAGCTCTTGCCGTTACATTTCTGTAGGTATCCACGTAAATCCATCCCCAGGATGGGGGATGCCAACTGTATAAAAGGGGATATTGTTCCAAGTGCTCCAAAGTTCTCGTGGCTGCTGTGGGAGCAGCTGCCTCTAAGCGCTGCTGCCCGGTGCTCTGACACTGCTCTCCTCCTCGCGTCTGGCTGTGCCTTTTTCCTTTCTTTAGCCTTTCCAAGCTTTGATTTTTGTTTATTTAAAACTCTACTAAAGCTGCTTGCAAAGATATATGTCATGTTTTGTTTTGACACCAATCTTAAATGACTTTGAGTCTGATTTACTGAACATTCCACTCTTCCATCCTTTTCACATTGTTCTTTGATTTTATTTACGTATTTGTTCTGTGAACTGCGTATTAGGTGCTCTGTTAACTTGATAGGTGAATGTGCACAGAGGGATTGACTTCAGGCTCTGTTTTGGTGTGTGCGACACCACTGCATATTGGTCACTGCTGTGAATTGCAGTGTTTTTAACCTTTGCTGGTGATTGTCCAAAATACAAAAGGGCTGTTTGGCTTCCTTATGATATATAATGTATGTCATATAGCTGTAGTACTAAATATGTGAATAAACTATTCAGTTTATTCACCTGTAGGGCCAAACAACTTCTATGCTCCAACTGTTTTTCTTGGCAAGTGGAAACAGTGTCAAAGGTTTGAGCTTTTTTGTGTGTCTTTGGAGGAGTAAACAGTCAGAAACTTCTTGCTGTTCAGTCAAAGTACATGGCTTCAAGAGTGATTTCTGTTTTTGTTTTGTTTGTTTTTTTTAAGGGTGGGAGCATATAGACATGTTTTTGACATCTGTTTTCCCATACGGTATGTATGTATAAATATATTAATGAATGATAGATGTGCTATTGTACTGACACTCAGGGAGAATTAAAATAAAGTTTTCTACAAGTACAAGGACATACTGCCCAGTGGCAGTGAAGAAGGCAAAACTCAGATTGTTCGATCACAAAGGGCTGAATCTATGAGAATATAAGCTGCTTTCAGGTGTGCGTGTATTATTTTTGTTTTAACTTTAAAATTACTGAATCAGAATGAACTTTTGGTCAGCTTAACTGAAACTCTTCCCACTTACTGCCAGGCCTGTCCTTTTTTTTTTTTTCCCCTTCCTTCCTTTAAGAAATAAATAAATAAATAGTTATTTTTACCTTGTGATATCTTGGAAAAGGTTGTTGAATGCTAAGACTGTTAGTATGAGGTTCATATTCTGCTGTGTAAAGGGTCTTTTGCTTGTTCCTTGCCTGGACAGTTCTGTACCATCAAGTCTAAAGATACTAAAAATATCATTCCTTTAATGAATCCCAAAATTTAGTGTCTTGCTGATTTTGTTTTATTTTTTTTTTCCGGCCTTTTTTTTCCTGTGAATGTCATACCTGTTACAAATTTCTGCTGGAAGTGAAATATAAGATTTATCTAACAGCATTTATATTTTTGTTTTGTCCTGTCTTTGCATCTATAGGGACTTGGTAATTCAGGTAGAGATATGTTAGTACAGAACTAATCTAAACTTCTTACAGAATATGCATTTTTAACATAATCTAATTTATTACCCCAAACTAAGTGTTTTCAGTTGCTATAGCCTGGCAACTGTTTAGCTACTTGTGTGGAATTGCAATACGTTTAGTGTGAATGTATAGTATATGTGATCCCTTGTATGATTGTTTGTATTAATATACTGCTTAATAACCACATTGGGTTTGTGGTATTCTTAAGCTATGCTGAGGTAATACCTGAAGCAATGTATGATGCAGGTCTGAGTTACAGGAAGAAAAATATTTTAAATTGATTGAAGGTTGTCCATTCAAATCAAAATACAATTCCATCCTCTAGACTCCACTTTTATGTGGAGTCATACATGTGTATGTCATACAGCCATAACTATATGGAAGCATTTTTAATGTGCCTGGACCTGGAAGAGGAGAAAGGTCTGCTTCTAGTAAATGTTATTTTTCTTTTTCCCCTGGCTGAATGGTTCAGTGTATTCCTACATAGCCATTTTTCCACTTCATGCATTTCTGATTTTTTTAAAGATTTTTGAAATAATGTAGGAATCACTTGCCAGATGAGGAGAGGCTTCTTCTACTAATGCCCTGAGGGGAACAGGTGTATATGGCTCCAAGGATGTTTGTTGGAGACTTTCTATTTTGAATCTTCTTTAGGGAGTGGAGAAGGACTGTGCATTCTTTTTATCAAGTAAAAGACAGATTATCAAAATTTGTTGCTAACTGTAATGAAATCACAGAGGAAAAACATTATATTGTATTGAGATTTTTAGTAGTGCTGCAAATAAGGCATTCTGAGGCATGAATCAGGTTGCTTTTTTCATCACAGTTTGACTGCCTACAGAAGTGAAAACTTCGTATTTTTCTAAATTGTATCTGATAGAGAGGAAAGCATATATTTTGTGTTTGACTCACAGTGCCTGAAAGGTGATCTCCTCCTGTTTACTTTTATTTCAAAGACTTTAGGATCATTTGCATAGAAAGTTGCTATCAGTTTATTTTGTTTTCTGTATGCAAGCTGAAAACCTCACACCTCTTGCGCTTTGATGTTTTCATCTTCCATACTACTGGCGTTTTGCGCTAAATTGAGATGGCAGCACAAGTGAGACTTTCCTGAACGCAGCGTGTGTGTGTGTGCACACCTACCCACCCACACTGTGCTGAGGGGTCCTCAGTGCCTCCATGCACAGAAGGCAGTAATCGGTTCTCTTGTAGCATGGCTTTACTGACTATTGCTTTGGAGTTAACGCCTGATTTTAAAAGCAGTGTTAGCAAGATTTGTTAGTCCCCTATGCTGCTGTACCTATAAATATTTCGATGTCCAGGGGAAACCCTGTTACTGTTAATAGGACTCTGTGTATGCGTATATCTGAGCTAGCTTATCTCTATGCAAGATTGATTTAATTTAAGCTGTCTGCCCACTATTTATTTGATTTATTTAGTTTATCAGTTGTGTGTTAATTAATATATTTTTCTTTAGCGTGTGTGTTGGAAGACCCCTGGCTATGCAGCAAAATCTAGAACGTATTGTACCACTTCATTTTCCTGCAGATCTTTGATTGTGCTAGCTTTCTCAATGGATGGGCTTTATTTTAAAAAAAAAGGTTATTCTGTTATAATACATTGATCTCAGTGAAGTCACTTGAGAGGGTAATTGGTATCAGACTAGGTTCTTGTATCTCATGTGGAATATGTGCTTTCTGTTGTCCTACTAAGAAGCCAGACTTTGCATCTTGAAGTAGTAAACCACTCTTGACAACCCAGAGTTTATGAGCACAGATTATTTGTCCCTTGGAAAGACAGGATATGAACAATAATATTTATATGGCATAAATAAAACAGCAGTTGTATAGCAGTTGTTTAGAAACAAAGCTTTGCTGCTGTTAATCTAGTTTAAAAAAAATCACAAAAATTGAAGTTATGTATCTTTATAAACTCAATGAATCCATAGTATACCCGGCTTAAATCATCATAATCTGGAACTGCTTGTTTGTGAAATCAAACCTTTTCCCTATAGAAAAAAAGGGTGAGACTGCTATAATGCTTTTTATTTCCAAAAACCTGTAGAGAAGAAAGCGTGTGTTTGTGAGGTGTGTTATTATGTATACATTACTTGGCCAGTATGTGTGAAAGCTTTATTTATATTATGAAGCTATTGGAATTTATTATGAACTATTATGAACTGTTATGAAAATACTGGAGTTCCAAACCATTGCAATATTGGAATTCTTTTCCTGGTTAAGTTAAGAGGATTTTTTTAATCACTCTTTTTTTTTTTTTTAAGTTAACCAGGAAAAGAATTGACTCAGAAAAACCCAATATATATGTCTAAGAAGTACACTCATGTTTGGCTTTAGTGAGAAATTCATGTTCCTGGACAGTGGAAAGTATCTAAATGTACTATACTTTTTTAGAAATAATATATGAAATTTATCAAATTGCAAAGAATCAAAAAGAAACTTTATTATCTTAGTGTGAAAGGCTGGTGCGAGATTTGTGGTTTATGGCAGTAATTGTTGTTAATTTGGAAGGTCATTGCATATTACCCTATCTGTTGCACTCACTGATGCCCTCTTTTGATACAAAAGCACCAAACTGCTTGCTTTGAAGCTGAAAGACTTTTGAGTATAAACTATGTGAATAACTTGTTTCAAATTATTTTGTGTTTCAGCCACCTCTGCCTAGCTGCTCAAGAGAAGTGGATTGTGAATTTGAGCCTGTAACTTCAGGCTGTCCCCAATACAACATCCCATCTTTGGGATAGAGAGCAGCACTTGTCCTCTTCAGGGAATGCACAGTGACATCAGCGATGGTTGACATTGGTGGCCCTGGCTTGGAGTTCGACAACAATGGAATAAAAAATCAGGAGGTTAGAAAAATAAGAAGAATGTATTTATCAATAAACTTAATAACTTTTGTCCTGATTTGAAAGAAAAAGTCACTTGAAACTGTAAAATGGGCTAGAGATTATTGAGTGGAGTGAAAGAGAGCAGCCCATTTTATTTTGTTGCAATCTTTATTATTACAGGGAAGTGGAAGTATATGTTTTGAAGTTTGCAGTCTGCAGCTGTAAGATGGGTTTACAAAATCAAATTCTGTATCAAATATGTCTATAAAATAAAGTTCTTGAATGTGGCTTGAAGTAAGGTAATCTGAGCAAACCAGAAGAAGGACCTTTTTCAAAGTGCTGCTTAAACGTTCATATTTTGCATTGTTAGCAGAAAAATACTTTCTCCAGCTTGTAGTAAATTGAATCTGGCAGAGTTCTACTTCTGCAACACTTCAACGGATAAAATATGCTGTTGCAAAAATTTTGATCTGTAAATAAGTAGAGATAGACAAACGGGCTTTGAAGTAGCTATTTCTTTTTTGTTGGCTTATGCACTTAATCCAAAACATGAATGTTCATAAGGTATAGTTAGGCGTAGGTACGTTGCTTACATTATGTTGATTACATTTTGTATAGTAGAGGGAAAAAATATGCATCTGAATGCTTTAACTAGAAAGTTTGTTCTTTCTAATACCTTAAAACTGTCCAGTGCTTTAAACCGAGTGTTTAAAGCCAGAAAAGTGTCTTGGAATTCAGGAAAGTGCCTTTGGTAGATCATTATATATACTTTTGCTTTAGGAGAAGAAAGCTTCTTTTAAAAATATTCTGAATTATTATTATTACACACAAATATATAAGAAAATAATAGAAAAAGAAGAAAAGATCTAGGTTTCAACAGTGCAATATTTAGAGCTTTTTTTAAATTTTTTTTTTCCTTTCTATAGGAAAATGAGCCAATCTCTGAATTCCCAGCAGTGATTGTGGAGCCAGTTCCTAGTGCCAGACTAGAACAGGGTTATGCTGCTCAGGTCCTGGTTTATGATGACGAGACTTACCTGATGCAAGATGTAGCAGAGGAGCAAGAAATTGAGACTGAAACTGAGGAAACAGGTAGACTTTAATGCTTTTTTCACAAGGGTTTCTGTACAGCTTACTCTTAGAACTCCCAGATGAACATAATTTTGGCCATGAAGTAGAGATCGTGACCTGGGATTGCATCTGTTTCCACTACAGTTACCTTTTCTTAGCTTTGGTGGTAACAGGTTTGGGGCCCTGGCAGGGGAAAGGGTCACCTTAGGCTTAGGATGCTGTGTTGCAACACATATGCACCCTTGTTAGTAGGGTGGGTGCATTTGCTTGTCCCTATATATGCAAGGTGTTAACTAGATACCTAAACATGAGTTTTAAAAAATGAGGTGAGCCAGGAAGCTGGTTAGAATTTAGTTTTCCAATGTGTCTGAGCCAAATAACTGTGGGGCAGTTGGCAGTATGAGCTGTGCTGTTTTGCTTGCCCTATCTTTCAGCTCTTTCCTTTTCCCCTCCCCATACTGTCCCTTGCTGTGTGCTCCTGCCTTTTCGGTCTAAGAGACGTTTTATGGCTGGTTTAGTGGCAGGCCTTTGTGGCTGGTAGAATGCAGTTGGACTTTCCTTTTATGGGGATAAAGCACAAACGGATAAAATCAACTCAGCTGTATGATAAAATCACAGTTTACAAATGAAATATGGTAGAAGGGCATACATAGAAAAGTGGCAAAGAAAGGCACAGCTGACTTGATTAGAAATAAGTAGGTATCTTTCTGTTAACCTCTCTCCAAATTATACAGTTTCGAGTTTTAAACCTTCTCATGAAGACCAATTCTGCTTAAGTTGTCTTAAGAAACAAAAACTTTACTCCAATGGGGCCCAAATAACATCTGACTGCCAGACTGCTGCTGTTCTGCCAGTCCTATTGTCCCTCCTGCCTGATCTCTTGTGCTGCTTCCCATGCTTGTTGTACTTCTTTTAAGCATTTCAGTATGCTAATTTTGAAGGTGAGAAGTCAAGGAAACCCTAAACTATTCAATATTTTTGTTGGTTTAACTTTCTGCTGGGTTATTGTGCTAATATGGAATATGTAGACGTGTGCCCAAAGGGAGGACAGGTTCTCTTGGGAACTCAATAATAAAGTGTTGTGTCCGCTTGACTAGAACAAGGATCACTTACATTTGTATCCCAGGGCTGCCTAATCCAGTATAAGAATTCAAAATTATGATGTCCAGCAGGCCAAAAAAAAAAAAAAAGCCTTAGAGAGTTTTTTTATTATTATTTATTTATTTATTTATTGGATTTGTAGCACAGTAAATACCTGGTCTCCGTTCTTGTAAGATTAGGTGGGTTTAAGTTCATGGTTCTCCTTAAACAATGTGTGTAAATATTGATACATTGTAGTGAATCTGGATTTTAATCTCCTTGGTTACTTCATGAAAAATATATGCATCAATTTTGTAAGGTGTACACAAAATAGTTCACATTTTTGGAGAGTGTTTGAAATTCCAGTTTACTCATATGTGTTTTGAATTAAGGAAGCTAACCACAAATTTGAATAATGTAAAGCAAAAATACAAAATGTGCATTTTGTCTTTTTTATAGTTACTGTAGTAAAACTTTTAAGGTGAAAAGTGAGAGTATTCTTCCTAAGAGTAGCTGAGTTTTTTGAATTTGACTTTGTTTGAAAACGATAGTGCTCATGCTTTGAAGACTGCTGCATTGAAAGGTGTCAGTTTTTAAACATCAAGTATACTGTTCCTTGTGAGTAAGATTTTGATAGTTTAATGACTAACAGAACTATTTTAGAATAAAGAGTTAATGCAAATGAACTCCATATTTTTTAAGGTGCCACTTTTGGCCACAATAACTTGGTGGAAACTACAATTACAAACCTGTAGTTCTTTTATAGGATTCTTTTTTTAAGCTCTTGCTCACAGAAAGAAACCTGAGTGCTTACAAGTCTTCATATTTGAAAATCCACTCTTAAAATTATAAACCAATATACTTAATATTGAGAATTTGGGGCAGGGCATGTTAAGACGTTTTTTTTTTTTTGATAACGTTCACTTTATAATTTAGTTCTTAAAAATTTAGGATAGTAATATTTGAAATGTTTGCATAAGTTTATGGTGTTTAAAACTTAGTTTTAATAATTTTGATATGAAAACTTCAGTGAAAGATGAGCTGTACTCAAAAGCCAAATTACAGGAATGTAGATGAGGAATAGAATCTAATGAAGATTTTTAGAAGCCAGTAATGAATATGAGGACTTGTGATTCCAAAAGGTCTGTGAGGAGAGATGCAATCCCTCATTGCACATCTTTTCCTCTGCAAATAACCATTAAAAGATGACCGTATAGTATGTGTGTTATTCATCCAGTGCAGTTTTCATGCTCTACCCTGCAGTCAAAGATGGTGCTGCACAGAACCTGTAATTACTATAGCTAAAAGATGTACATGGGTTAGACTGCTCTGATGGAGGCAGTCTTGTGCGAGCATGTGTGTTGACCAAGAAGTTCTCATACTCCCAAGAGTCTTTCGGAATTAATTGCTCCTGCAGAGAGATAAAGCTGGTGGAGAGAGTACAGAGGCCCCAGGAAGTGTTAACTTGGGTAGTGTGCTGCTGCTGGCAGTGAGATGCAGGAGTGTGAATCTAAGTGTATTTTTAAATTCTTATTCTTGTCATTAAAAGATACTGGTCTCTGAGTTAGAAGCAATTAGGTATTGGAGAGGTGGTGAAAGAAACCATAGTGAATGCTAATCAGAAAGTAGAGTGAAAGAGGTTTCTAGGTGCATTAAATTGTTTTTGAAGGAAATGCTGTATAGTAATACTTATTTAAAGAACTTTTAAAGATGCTTATTTAAGATTCTGACTTCAAAAAGTACCTGCCTTAATTATGCTAGTGGAATCCTATTTTAGATATGTACAACAAAGTGATTTCTGAATGTGCTTGAAAAAAAAATCTCTTGTTATTTTGATCTCATCTGACTTGTACTTCAGAAGTGCCAGAATAAAATCTCCGTGATGCTTGATAAACGTACAGCTCTTGCAGGAAGAAGGAGAAGTATTAATACCTTTTTTAGATGCAGACTCCATAGACAGTATACATCAGAAAGAATTACTGTCCGTAATTCTGACAGTATGAAATGATATGTATTCCCATATCATAATATAGGTATAGTTATCAGGCCATGGACTTGATTTTTTTTTTCTTTTTTCTTTTTTCTTTTTTGCCTTTTTCTTTTCTTGTGACATTCTATTTTGCAATTCTACTGATTACTTGTTTACACACTTTATCATTTTTTACAAAATATCTATTTCAAGAGCCCTGAGCTACTTTACAACTAATCTAAGTTTATGTTGTGTAGTAAAATGCAATGTTTCTAGCCTTCCAAGATGCAGGTCAGTACCCTTGGTGATACACGTAGTGGGCCAGCTGATCTGGTAAAAATTTACTTATGACGTTGAAGAGCTGCTCTGTGCTGTGCACTGGAGGGTTCTGTGCACTGGAGGGTAGGCTGCGATTCTGTGATTGGACTCAAGTCTGTGTGCGTTGCAGGGACTCTGGCAGTGCAGATCTGAGGACAAAATTGAGGCCTACAGTGCAACTTTTGTGCTAAAACAGCATTTGAAATTAAAAACTTACCGTGTTTTTGAGATCATGATTCAAATGAAATATGCTGTGTAATCATTATAAATAACCATGTCTATAAATAAGTTAGATTATATTTTTACTTGATAGAATCCTTCCAGCCTATCTCCCACTAATTTGTCCTGACTCATTAATTGGGGATTATTGATTATGATTTATTTAGTAACCAAAAAATTAAAAATTGAGATTTTTTTTCAACAAACAAGAAAGTCTTAAAAGATGGAGTCTGTTTTCCATTCCATTTCAAGAAAAAAAAAAAAGCCTGTGCGGTTGGAGTAGAAAGAAATATTTACAAAGGAGTTGCCTAGGAAAAATGTAAATAATTTGGTCTTTCAGGTGTCTATATGGTGTTCTCGGTGTCTATATGATGTTCTCAGTGGAAACAAACATTTAAAATGGAAGTATAAGTGTTAGATTGAAGTAGTGTTTGCACCACTATTCATGTGTGTGGTATCATTCTTAGAATTATACTTTTAGGCTACTGTTGGTTGAGCTGTTCTTCTGCAACTGCGGTTTACTGCAACTGTGGTTACATTAATAGTGTACTTAATCCATCCCTCTAATTCATTTTTGATATTCAGTTTTGTTCACTTATATTTCTGGAGTAGATATCTATTTTCAAAGTAGTTTTGTTCCCCAGGTTTAGGCTGAATAAAGCACAACCTTTGTGGTTTCATGTGTCAGCAGAATCTGCTGCCTTTGTAGAAGCAACCGTTTGTGTAGTTCTGTCTGCCTGCCATGGCGCACGGTCCTTAATATCAGTGCATATGTTGGCTAATCCAGTCTTTGGATTTATCATTCGTGTGGTGCCCAATCTGCTACAGTTCCATATAGGTGATACCTAGTCTTTTAGTCAAACAAGGCAAAAGATGAATATTTAAGGAATAGAATAATGGTATCTTTGAAGTGTCACATATTATCTGGAGCTAGATTATTACAATTGATTTTCCCCCTCTTTTTATTTATTAATCATCAGAACAGCAAGTACTTTTTTATCACAAGATTAATATCAAAGGAGAGAAAACAAAAATATTGCTTTGGAGAAGTTGAGAATACCATTCAATTTGTGAACTGTCACCATATTTTTGAATTTTATGTTCCATGAGAAATCCTCCCTGTGGTGCAAGTTGAAAGTCTATTTTAATTCTAAAAATGTTATTGCCACAGGGAGAGGGAGGTAGAAGATCTGCATGAAAAAAATGGGGATCTGAAAATGAGCCCCTCCAGGATTACGATCTGATGGAAAAATATTGAGCTACAAAGACAACAATGGTGGTATGTTTGTCTCTAATCTCTTAAATTTGTTTTTCCATCAGTTGAAACTATCGTGTAAATTGATAGTCATCCTTAAGGAGAGAAGAGGTGAATAAATGATGAGTTGAGACTTAACTCCTTCCTTAATTTAAATGAATGCATGAAAAAAGTATATGTAAGGCAAATTTCTTTTAAAAGGCAAAATTTTGCTATTTACACTGCTACTGCTGTTGGAAGCAGTCTTATACATCTGCTTAAAATTTTTACTTCTTACTTGTTCTTGTTTGCTTTTATTTGCCTTCTTTCATTGTAATTAAAACTGCTTCCTTTATCTGAACTTGGGCCTTGGAACTCCTTTGTTTATGTAAGATAAATTTGTATCTGTTAAGTATTGTATGTTTAAAATTCAATATTAGCTCTGATTAAACACTTACATTTGCTTATGGCATGTGTCTGTAGGGAATAAAAAAAGCGGCATTAATCCTTTATTCTCTGAGGTACTGTTTGATGAAAATGCCTCTTTCAATGAAATGAGTGCACATCTGGTGTAGTAGTGGTAGTGCTGGTGCACCCCACAGATTGAACTTCATTTCCGGACACTGACAGCTTGATAGCGGTTTTAGAAGTGGAGAGCAGGTTGCTGTGGGACACTGTGCTGACTAAAAGCAACTGTAGAAGCGTTCCATGAACTCGCCTACACTTTCAGGTCAAGCTGCCAGTTTGCTAGATGGAAGGAAAAGAGACAAAGCTATGGCAGAAGCATGAAGTACTTACCTTTCTATGAGAATTAGGTGGCACTAACACGTTCATGGGTTAAGAATTTGTCCACTGAATGTGAATTAACTCGGACACCATGCTGCAACTACCCTGATGTGAGTTCTCGCTCTGCCAAGAGATCCATTGCACTTTTACAAGTTGAATATTGATGGTAACAACAAAATGATCTCCCTCGAGTTGCATTTCCTACTGCTATATCACGTGGAGCAGTTACATGTACGTCGATATGTACAGCTGTTCCCAGTAACATCCTTGCATCAGAAAGAGAATTCAACTGCAGATTAAATTTTGCGTCATCTTTACTGACTTGTAACCACAGATGTTCCTTTTCTGAGGAGTTAGAGAAAAGAGTCTGTGCAGAGGGTCTATTAATGGTGTTCTTTATGTAACAGAACCAGCCTGGGTGCGGTGTCCAGTTCTTTTGAGATTTCAGGTTTCTGCTTTGCTGCTTTCAGTGCTATATTTGTGCTGAAAGAAACGTGCAAGCCTAAGAAGTTGGTAATAAAAGCTCATTTAACAAATATTTCTGTATAACTCCCAGTTGAAAGGCTCATTGAATGCCTTTGTAGTATGGGTCATTATGGCCTAGACCTTACCTGGACAGACTTGCAGTCTTCTTGCAGTCACTTCAGTGGTCAAAAACTTGTGACAAACTTGTTAGTAATAATAAAGTTTTAAGGGCAATCTGTGTGTTAAGACTATAGCTGTGGTTGATGAATTCTAGGTTTGTATATGTGTAAGGACTAAACTTCCTGTTCGCCGATAGCTGTGCCATGTTAGCACAGCAGTCATCTCGCGGAGCTGTGAACACTCAGCTGGGCTTTAGTGACAGGTCAGGCTGGTGCCCGTCTCAGTGCACACGCTGTAAGGCTGGGTAAGGTGCTCGGGAAACACCAGATTTATGATACTATGCTAGACTATTTTGAAGTTGAAGAACTTAATCCTGAGGCAGGGAAATACATAGAGATACATTTTGTGAGACAGCTGAGTCTTTCTTACTCTGCACTCATAAGCGATAATGCTAAAATTTAGACTATTGACTTGGTTCTGAATAGTGCCTTTCCTCAGGACACATTTTGCTTTTCTGTATGGTGTGGCCTTAGGAACAGTGACACCAAGAGGCTGAGTCTGCCTCAAGGCATGGATTGTGACAGGCTTGTGGCTTTGGTATTATAAGACTTTATATGGTGTGGTCAAGAAGATAATCTTATGGCTGTGGCTGCAGTTTCCCCAGTTCTTGCAGTTTTTCAACTTTGAATGTGATTTTTTTTTTTAACTGTAGAATCTGTAACAGATGTTAATGTTTATGGGAATGATCTGGTACAAGAGATTGCTGCATCCTCTTGGGTATTTTAGGAATAGAGCAGTTAAAAAACGCTTCTTTGTATCTTTACTGTGGCAATGCAGCAATAGCTCTCAACAGTTCTGCTGCTAAGGACAGCACCTGTTTCTGTAATTGCTAGAAACGAGTTTCTTCAGGATCCTGGGTAAAACTGATGGTTCTGTAACTACTGGAAGTTTGTAAATTATTTCTGTGCTCTGGACAGGAGAGAATTCTGGAGTTCTGGAATTCTGAAGTTACTTGAAATTTACTTGCTGTTCCAGCATATCCCCTCTGGCATTCCAACTTTGCAGGTTTTCATGCTTATGAATACTTATAAATGCTGCCCTCTCACATTTACTTGCAGTTGACTCGCTTAGAGGAAGTCAAACTAGTCACCTCTGAAGCAGTAACTACTTGATGATACTTGTCTTTTCTGAGGGTCACTTTGTCACGTCAAGGTACAATCAGAAACTTCTTTAGCTAAAAACAGTGAAATACAGATTTTCTTTTTTGGTTCAGTTTTCTGTGGAGAGTGGGCAGCAAAAGGAGAAATGCATTTGAAAGTTTTAGTTTCTGGAGTTGTGAGCTTTATGAAGTAGTTCTCCAAAGAAAACTAAAACCTGTTACCAGAGAGTAGGTTTTTAAGGCACTTGTTAAAATAATTCTGGGAGAGGAAACTTTGCTTAGGAAACTACGGGAGAGGGAGCTGCCTTTCATGTGTTGCTACCGAGTGCCATGTTGGTTTTAAATGCAGTGAACAAAATTTCAAAACTCTTTACTTGAACAGAAAACTATACCGACTTCTCAGCAGTCTTGTGCATGCTTCTAATGATCTTCCCTCAGTATTTCTTGGTAGGTATTGCCCTTTGAATAAATAATTTTAAGTGCCTTTTTAAGTAATTTTTAAGTAATAATTTTAAGTAAAAAAACTCTGAGGCTTTTTGTGATTTACTTTTCAAGAAAGTGCCTAAAATGGTTCTAAGATGGTTCTAATCCCACTTATTTGCCAATCTGCAGAAATCTTCCCCCCTTTCGTGTTCTGAATTTCTACTTCAGGTGTCTTGTGTGCAGTTAATCTCTGGGGGGGGTCTTCTGCTTTTTGGAATAACCAGTATGAGTTTTAACTGCTGTGTATTGCACAGAAAAAGTGAAACTTGTTTTCTTCAATTTGAACAAAGTTTCCTTGTTCCTTATCAAGGAACACATTTACGTGCGTCAAAAATACAGTTTTGAATGGTGGCTTTCCCGCATTGCTGCATCCTATGTATGTCTGTATAAAATACTTGTAGTGAGGAGGTTCTGCATGTGATGAACATGTAGGTCCGCCTGGAAGAAGTCCAGTCACCGGACCTCAGAGAAGTCCAGTGAAGAACTTCCCCTCAGGGAATGTTCTGTTTCTATATATATTTTTTGACTTTATTTTTTATCTCTCTCAGGGATGCAGAGGGTGGCGCTGACCGTGTTTCTGCCCGCGGCGCTGAGGTGTCACTGGCGCCCGCGGGCCCCGCAGCTGGCGGAACGGCCGCCCCGGCAGTGCGGGGGTGGCCCCTGCCCGGCGCGGGGCGCTCTTGAGCGCCGCCCCCGCTCCCGCCCC
>VWPW01009221.1:154670-176941 GCA_013389825.1 Crypturellus undulatus
TGGGGTGTCCCGGGGAGCGGAGCGGAGCGGGGCCCGGGCCGGCCCCGCCGGCACCAGCGCTGCGCCCTGCCCCGCGCAGCCTCTCCCGACGCATCAGCGCGCCCGCCCTGTAGAGATGCGTCCAGGCGCCGAACCCGAGCCTCCCCGTCTCGGCTTTGGGCCATTTCCTCTTGTCCCGCTGGTAGTTATTCTGGGGAAGGGACCGACCCCACCTCCTTGCAGGCTCCTCCTGTGAGCAACAGAAAAGATGGCCGAGCTTTGTCAGTGGGGCTGGTTGCTCACACAGGGAAGTGTCCAGCTGAGGTGTCTGATCCCACAAGCACCGCTGGTGTGGGATCCGCAAGTCAGCCCCCGCCAGCGGTGCACAGGGACCCTCCAAGCGGCCGGTTGTTGTCTCCACCGTTCTGAAGTCGCTTTGTGTTGCTGGTGGCCATCTGCGTCTGCCCTTAGATAGATGAGACCCGCCTTTGCAGTGCTTTCTCTAATATCCTTACTCTAGCGAAGTCAATGATCTTTTCTTCTGATAGTGGCGCCGCGTTGTGGGGTATGGATACCTGCACATGTGTAGTATTCCCAACATCACAGTCTCACAGCCCCGTATCTGTTTGCTTATGTTTGTATGTATTTCTGTAGGTAGCATTGTGTTGGTTTGAACAGATTCCTGTATCCTGAGGAGTTACACTAAATATATCCTGTTTCTTCCCATATCTTGTGTCCTCAATGTTGAGAAAACCTCAGTGTTTGATGGCTGCGGGAGGAAAGCTGAAGCAGAGTTGCTCTTGCTTCAGGTTGTCTTAATTCCTGCTGCTCTAGGAGCAGCTCTTAGAGTGACTTTAAGAAGGGAGGCTTAAAGAAAAAAACCCAAACTCTCAGTGTTGGCCTGATGCCGTACAGCATGCTGGAGGGCAGGTGTTCCAAGGTGACTGCTCTGGTCACTGTTGCTGGTATGTGCTGGATTGCTTCTCTTCCTCACGTTCTCTTCAGCTGAAAAACTTCAGAGCTAGCAAAGCAGCCTGATGAGGGAGTTCAAAGTATTCCCCAAATCAAGGAATTGCCCTGCAGTTACTGAGTCAAATGCCTGCTACAAGTCCATGAATTGACTAAAAATATCTCCTTTTCCAATGACATGGGGTGAATTGAAAGATCCTGGGTATTACATGCAATGGCAGTTAAAATACAGCCTTAATGCTGATGCTGCCTTATGTTCCTGTTTATGTAGTCTGTAAGAGCTGTGGTGAAGCGATCATGCAAGCACCAGTAACCTTTCCCGAAGCGCCCTAAGAGTGCGTGTAGTTTCTCTTGGCTGAATTCCTCCTCACAGCAGTGCTCTGGCTGCCTGATAGCATTAAAGGATAAGCTGTTGTAAATCAGGTGCTGCACTTAAGTGCTGACCTTGTAAATGCAGTCTGCGATAGCCCTTCAGATAAAGGCAGGGACTGCGCTGAACATTTCAGTCCGTTTTCTTCCTCTCTGTCCCCTGACTTACTTTAGTTCATTTTGTTACTCTTCTTTCATGTCAAAACTAGGAGCATTGTTACAGAATTGATGCATTGCCAATATTCTGCTCAGAAATGCTGGAGTATGGCCCTGTCAGGCCTAATTACCAAGTTTGGTGTTTTGTAACAGCTGTTGAGGGCCTTGAATAATCTACTGTACACACTGTGTAGAAGGATGGAAGTGGGGCTAGAAGCCATTAGGTCAGTGCTGGGGAAAGAAATCAGCTCGCCTAGCCTGTTCTTTTTGAAATTAAGGTTACTTGCTTTTCCAATGGAAATGGGCTTTTAAATAAGAGGATCCTTAATTTTCTGCACAAAACAGAAAGTGTAACAGTTTAAAACTGTTTTAAAGAAATGCCATAGAATCAGATTGCTGAAGTGGCTTTTTTTTTCTTCTTAGTCCAGAATCTGTGCTCACCTGGTTTGCCTTCTTCCGTTCTCATTATCTAGATAAGTGCCACAAAGTGCCATGATACAAGCACAGTTTAATCAATGTTACTTCTTTATCTAATTGATGCTACTTCTTTATCTAATCACTGGCAAGAACAGGCTACTGGTTTTTGCTTGTCCATCCCCTGTCCCAAAGGACACTTCTGGTTTGTTATCTCTTGTTCTCTTTGGGATCTCCTCCTAGCTCTGTTTTTTCCAGCAACATACACACCTGGTGAACAAACACCCAGACTTGCTGTCCTCCCTTACCTAGACATATTCTACCGTGGCAAAATGCCATTTAGGTAAGACTTTGTAGTGAGAAATGAATGTGCACTCTGCTTTTCCAAATATGTTGGGGTAGTAATATTGCCATAGCACAGCTGAAAGCGCTATTGCCACACTGACTGAAACCGTGGCCACCCGAGCTGGCCATTTAGCCTGGAGTGGGCCATGTATAACGGCTGACTGAAGGCTGCAGTGCTCCTAGGCCCAAAACTTTGGGGTGGCTGTGGAGAGGACAAAGCCAATTGGAAAGACTTCAAACTTGATAGCACTCATGTTAGCAAGTATTTAGTGCAGATCTTTTTGGCAGCATTGGTTAGTTAGCTGACGTGTCAGGCAGGCGTCGTGTGTTTTGTTCCAGCCAAAGCAAATACGTTAACATTTTCTTTTCTCAAATCTTTAATTGCCTCAGATCTTTATTCCACAGTTCAGTAGTGCACTTAGTGCCGAGCGGGAATATGTGATTCCAGTGTTGATGCAGGAGTGATATATTCGGAACACGCAGCTGCTTGTTGCCTGCGTGCTCTGGCGATGGGTGGTGAGCAGTAGGTGCTGGCTGGAAGAGGGGAGAGCTTTGTGGGCAGCTGCTCTGTGGCTGGAGCTCCTCTTCCCTAAGAGAGCTGTCTCGGTAGAGGGTTTGCCCTCCTGCTCAAGTGCGGCTGGGCGCCTGGTTCCCGTGCTCCGGGACGCCGTGGGGAGGCAAGGGTAGGGGCACCGCCTGCCCCACCGCAGGAGTTGCAGCCTCCCAGGGGTGTCGGGGCTGCTGGGCGCTTTCGCCGGGCGCTGCCTCCATCCGTGTCCGCATTTGGGTCTCTCGTTGCATGCATGTGGCTGCAGGTCTGTGTGCTTGGTTTACTCGCTGCTAGGTCTTCAGTAGGTTTTTAATCCTTGCTTTTCAGCAGTATTAAGCTGAAATACGCCAGACAGGCATGCGTCTTATGTCTTCTTGTGCCGTGGCTCTCACTAGTAGTGTTTTTTCTGCCTGTCCCTAGAGCAACGTCCTATTGCTTTGCAGCCGTTTGCAGTAGCAGGCTAGATGTGCCCGGAGGTTCCTGCAGGGCCTTGCTCTGAATCCTCCCTTGTTCTGCAGCGCTGGGCATAGGTGACCCCGCTTACGCTAAAGATAGATGCGCCGCTGCTGGCCGTCCTGCTGCAGCGCTCCGGCTTGGTCCGTGGCCATAAATGGAGAGAGTGAGCGGCGCGAGCGGCAGCACCTCGGCGAGCGCGTGCCTGGCGCGGCAGGTGCTGCCGGGGCGCTGCTGGCAAGGGCTCTGTGCGGGAGCGCGCCGCAGAGCCCTGAGCTGTGCAGCAGCTCAGCTGGCCACTTCAGTGCTCCTGCTTGTGCGCCGCTTGCTGTGGTCTGCCTGCCATCAACATGTACACGCGTTATTTTCTCACGGTTATTTTTAATTATTTTGATTGGTAACTCGGTTGTCTTCAACTTTCAGAACTTAAAAAAAAAAAAAAAAAAAAAGGTTTATTCTTCTTTCCTCACTTGTTGCTTAAAAAAAAATCTCCGCATATTGTGGTGTGTGGGTGTATGCTTTGTGGTTTGTTTTTAACAGACAAGCCTGCTAAACCCAACCTGCAGATTTATTTAATGTCCGGAAATTAAACTGGATTTATCTGTTTTGCAAACTAATCTGTGTTTATATTTTGCTATCCAAATAGACCTAAAACCTGAAGAGAAGGTGACCTTTAGATTTGAACGAGATATTACTTGGAGATGGGGCTAGTTCCCTTCACTGCTATTAATTTTTAGCTGTCTTCATTTTAATCTGTTTTGTTCTTGTTAAATTGAAGGCAAACTTGAGTTACGCTTCCCTTAGCTCTTGATGGCCTAATAGAATTGGGGAGCTCGGTTGCAAAACAGAAATCTAGTCTGAGAACCAGTGGTGTTGGTTCAACTTGTCATGTCTGTCCTAAACTTTCCTGGGGACTGGAGGGAATAAAGGAGTTAGGACACCAGTCGTTTTGCAGGGCTTGATGTCGCAGAAGCATTAGTGCTATTGTGGACTTTGCAATATGCAGAATGGGGTCTCATGCTGCGCTATGTTCCCATGCAGTGGAAGCCTCGGTGCATGGCAGTAATGTGCACTGCACGGACAAGACCATCGAAGCCGCAGAGGCCCTGCTTCACATGGAGTCTCCAACCTGCCTGAGAGATGCTAGGAGTCCGGGTACGTCCTGCACAGCTTCTGCTCCCTGGACCATCTCTCCCTCCGCCAGTTTTTATCACAAGTGCATGGGAAACCTGCTTGTCTATAGAGTTGCGTGTGGTTTAAAACATTTGCTTGCATATTCCAAAAATACCATTTTGTTTGAATTTTAGGTGATTTCCTTATCACACAGTAACATACTTCAGGTGATTTCTACTTTCTGAGACAGGTTATTGACTACAGATACTTGAACAACTAGGCATTTGAAATGGACTCTGAATTTTAGATTGCTAAAACAAGCAGATATTTTAAGGGAAAAAATATTTTAACCCTTTTTTTTTCTATTTTAGAGAGAATATTTGAATGCACTATGTTGCATTGTAGTACCAGTTTAGAAAATATGAAAGTTAATTATCTTGCATTTTCCAAGATTTAGTACTGAGTATTACTGTTTAATATATTTTGTTTAAAATAATTTTATACAGGTATGATAACATAGTTGGAAATTTCATCATATACTCTTCTCTCTCTCTCTTCTCCCCTCCCCGCATTCCTCAACATAGTGGAAGTTTTTGTCCCTCCTTGTGTGTCAACCCCAGAATTTATCCATGCTGCCATGAGACCTGATGTGATCACAGAAACTGTTGTGGAGGTTTCTACGGAGGAGTCTGAACCGATGGATGCATCTCCTATTCCAACATCCCCTGATATCCATGAGCCAATGAAGAAGAAAAAAGGTACAGATGCCTCTTCAGAGCAGCAATCTAAAAATCTGTTTCTGGTGTGCTACCCTGCTGTGGATGATGTGTTTGGTACTGGTGGAGATAGGTTAACCTATCTGATTTTCCTCCTCCTATAATAATGCAAAGTAAGTGAACGCTGAAGTGTGAGTTCTAGGGGGATGAGTGTGCAACAAAAAAAAAGAGATGATGATGATGAAGAGGATGTAGTTCACAAAACGGTAAAGGAAAAGGCTTTTTCTTGTTTCCTGGAGGGAAGGTAAAGAAGGATTCAAGGTGGGTCTTTGTGGGTAAATAAATATTTGTTCCCTGAAATATTAATATATCTGGAGAGGAAGTGATCTCAGGGATTTTTTTTTTTTTTGAGGAAAGGGCCGGATTTCATCCTGGTTTTGGATGTTCTTTGGATATTTGGACGTTGGCTATATGTATTGACAGTACTCTGGAATCATCTCGTGTCACACATTGAATAGCAAGTATTGCAAAAGCTGGAAGTCCAGGCCACTGTGCCTGGCCAGGCCAGAAACAGTATTTGCTGAGAACGTCAGAAGTTACGCAGGGGCTAAAAGCTGTAGTGTGTGTGTTATCAGGAGGTGCTTGATGGAGTGGTGTTTGTGGTGGAACACTGGAATTGTAGCAGGGAACACCAGGCCTCTCTGGGATGAGAGTGTCATTTTCGAAGGCACTGCAGCCAGGCTTCTGGTAGCTTCTCCATACCAGCTTTACTAACTAACAGTTTCTGCACTGGATGTATTTTGCAGAATGTTCTTATTACTGCAGCCTTCAGGAGGAAAGCCATTTTGTGACAGCCAGTCTACAATTCTCATTCTACAATTAATTCTGTACATGCCATAGTAATTACATTTCAAATCCAATAGCAAAAGAAAAATCAAATGTAGAGTGCGTCACGTAATACACCGTCACTGCCAGTGTGCCTGGTTTATCCAGGTGCAGCTGTGTTCCTCGAGCTGCTGTGGGGATCCAGCGGAATGGCGAGGTGAGGGTGGGGTGTGCGTGTGCCTGCACTGCTGCTGATCTGCATGCGTTGGGGAGAGTCCTGCAGGACTGTGAGGCAGCGGGCAGGGGCTGTGGCCGCGAATACTCACTAAATGGAGCTGCCACTCCATTTCCTTACTGCAATTGATGATTGATCTGCCTAAATGTTAACCTACAAACCTATAAATCAGTTTGCAAAATAAATAGAGTGTCTTTCCAGTAAGACAGCTGTCTTATTTTCTGATTGGCTTGATTTAAAGGACAGACTATTCAGACTCGGAAAAGTGTTCAAGTGTTCAGCAGCCAAATGGGATTACTGTTAAAGCCTGGCAGCGGATGAAGTTTCTCTCTAGTCTAGCAGAATTTTTTACAGACACTGATATAATTCATGTAACTTTAGGAATATTGTTTTATTAGCACATCCAGACATGCAAAGATGGAGTATTTGCTTGTAATTTAGAAAAGAAAAATACAATTCTGATAAAACAGCATACAACAATTCTGATAAAACAGCATTAGGATTAGATTTAAAACAGACTCACGTAAAATGAACGTGTGGACTTGGATACCTGAAGAGCTGTAGCTCTACTGCAAATGTAGTTCTTGTCTACATTAGACAAGAACACTGTGATGGAAAAATGTTAGTGACTGTGGCTGCACACTTGATTAAAGTGCCTGTTTGTTTTTCCGCTCTTGGGAGGGTCATTTCTGGACAGGTTGTATTGTAGGGCTCTGCTCAGCAAGTTCTGACCTTTCACGGATAGTTTCTATATAATTTCTTTTACCTGTTGCAGAGAGTGCAGATGCCTGTTTTATTCTGTAATAAGTGACTGTTAAAGTTCAGTGTATAATGAAGGGCGTTGCTCATCAGGCAGAATTAGCGCTCTTGTGCCAGAGGCAGGCGACTTAAGTGGTTGTTGTTTCCCTATAGCTGTGAGCAGGAGTGTGGCCTTTTTGCAGCCTGCTCCCCTGCAAGGTGATGCTCTTCCCTGCTCTGGCCTCTTTGCGTTGAGGAGGTCGCCCACGTGCAGAAGGATGAGGAAGCCGCAGGCCCTGCCAGAGAAGTTTTCCCCACACACCTTGGTGCTTAGGGCGATGCACACACACCAGAAACAAGGCAGGAGGAAGGAGGAATGTGTTTTGTAAACTAGTGGGTGCTGTGGGGAAAGTATGCAACTATGTACAAGTCTTGTTCCATGTACGCGGCGAATGTCTCACCTGACAGTATCTTATCGGCAACTGAAGTAAATCTGCTTATAAAATGGGCAAGCAGATGAACAATTATGTTGGATACATAGCAATAGTAATGTAGGAATTTAAATGTATCCATACCCTGAGCAAGGAAATGACAAAAAGAAAAAAAGTCTACATGATCTGCTTCTTTCAGGAGAGTGAAACTGTAAAGTACGTCTGTGTTTAATACTTTTCCCATTTTCTTTTTATGTGTAGCTGGCCGTAAACCAAAGACCCAACAATCAGCTATTTCCGATGGGTCTCCGGATTTAGGTATAAAGAAGAAACCCAGAGAAGGCAAAGGTATATTTTTTTCTTTGAGTCTTTCAAATTATGTATGTATTTATATTGTATATGTTACCGGAAAAGCACATTTGGTGCCTAAATTCCCACTGCCTTTGTCACGGATTTAATTTTATTGCAAACTTGTACAGAGCGTAGCAGAGATCGTGCGCTGCTGCTGCAAGCGCGCAGTGCCACGCTCTGCAGCTGGTAAGCTTGGGTGCGCGTCCCGCGTTTCCTTCATTGCTTGGCTTGTGTTTGGTGGCTCGTGCTGTCTCCTGCTGGCTCGTGCTCGATGCCTGATTTCCTGCGCTGCCACTGAAAGGCCTGCTGTCGAGCAGAAGCAGCGTATGAGTGTTTCTGGTGGCGGCAGCTGGAAGTCTGTTTCTTCGATTCATTCGCAGCCTTCAGTGGGAATAGACTGCTTCGCTAAGAGGCCGTTTGGCGTAAACAGAAAAACAAATGACGAGATGCTACTTTAGCTGGTGAGCGAGGGGCTTTGTGCAGGAGGACCCTACTTTCCTAGTGCTGCTTCAGCCACACAGCAAGGCCCTTTCTGGTGTCCACGTCCCTGCCCTTTACTGAGCAGAGAGCCCTGTGCTCCTGAACCTTGGCTCACAGATGCCTTTCGAGTGGAGTACCGTGTGCCAGCTCTTCCCTGCGTGTGGATGAAGAGTGTGGATCTCTTTTTCTCTTGCTCCACAGAAAGCTGTTTGGTGATGTTGCTACATCTAGGAGGGACAAGAGTTTTAGTGACTTTTAGAAGCAGCATGAATGCTGAGGGAGTGTGCAGTTGTCAGCCTGGGCGCTACTGTTTTGGAATTCATTTGAAAGTAAGACCTCTTCTGTTTACATGATTTCTTATCTGGATATGGCTCCTGAGTCGTCATATTTGTGTGTAGACCAAGCAAGAATGAGACTGATGTGATGTGGATGTTAGGTGTTTTTTTTACTGATTTTCTTAAGCTATAAATTTCTCTGCAGTGGCCAGTGTTACTTCTTCAGTTTTGGGGGTAGCAGTGGATCTTAGTGATGATTAGATCTTTGCATCTGATGTGTTTAAAAGTCTGTCTTGCTTGATACATTTTTTTCTTTTTTCTCCCCTCCGGTATTCTTAAAGGCTTCTTAACCTTCTTTCTAACTGATAGCACAATTACAGCTGCCCATTATCAGAAGAGTGCTTGAAAACAGTCCTCGTTCCTAGTTTGCTGCACGGTGGTTTTTATAAAGGATTTATAAAGCATTTAACTCTTCGAGTTTTTGTCTCTCTCAGCAATTTCTCTCTGTAGCTGTTTGTTTTGGGATAAGGGCTGCCTTTGACTTTTTTTTTTTTTTTTTTTTTTTTAAAACTTCTGCTGGCCATTTTAGCAGTGTGCTTACGGCTCTTGTCCTTGCAAGATACCATTAGGTATTCTATACTACACTTGGCATAAAGTAGGTTATTTTTCTTAATGTAAGCTAACTTAGTGTTCTGCAAATGTTTTATAACTGAATTTCCTATTTGTTATTTTAAAATTACTTACAAATACAAGCTACTTCACATGCAGTTTGGTTTTGGAAAATGCAAAAACTCTTCTTAGAGCTCAGTAGTGTCAGTGGAGTTAAGTCCTGGGGAAAAGGGATGCTACTTGTGCTGGGAAGGAGATTGCTCTTTGTCCTTGTGGATACGCCTTCACTGATGCTGTCCCTGATGCTTTCTGGTGCGAAGTAAAGCAGCTGTAGATCTTATTTAGTTGGCCTTTAGAGTTCCTTACAAAGGAGGAATTGAAGATGTGTTATTAAGTGGGATGGATTTAGTACTGTTGCTTCCAGCCTAGAGGAGTAGCAGTTTAGGTTTGGTTATTTTTTTTCCTTTTTTTTTCCTGCTTTGCTTCAATACTCTTTCTAAAGCTGAGGCCGATAGCATAAAGGTGCTGGGGATTTTCTCCTGTCAGTACCAGTGGGACAGATTGTTGCCACACGCAGTGCCTTGTGTTACTCACATACCTCCTGGCCACTAATGCTTCTATTTTGAGACTGCTGCTAGCGTTCTTAAATAACGGGCGGTTGTGACGACCAGCTATCCAACAAAATGATTCCCAAATGCAAAACCCACTCTGTCTTGGAGCGCAGATAGGTCACAGTCATTCCTAGCTCCTCGGTGCCAGCCTTGCAGCATCAGGTGGCCTGAGACCTTTCAGGAAGGATATGGCAACTGCCTGTGCCTAAAGAAGCTTCTGCCTCTCTTGCCAGCTGCAGTGCATGTTTATGTTTACAGGCTGGGCTTTCTAATGCTAAAGAGTAAATATACACTTACATCTATATGGACAGATGTAAATCTGTTCATATGAAAAGATTAAGTAAACGTGTCTTTCTCTTCCTCATGTGGCTGTATGTTTGGATTCATAGAATTAGTCTATGTTTTAGGAGGAAGTATTTTAAGATGGTTCAAAACTGTTGTTCATTTCTAAAACGAGCTCTCTGTTAAATGCCTGCTAGCTGTGGCTGGCATAGCAGTGTCGTTGGGTTTTCTGCTGCCGGTACACGGCTTCTAAGCAGTACGGCTGTTCCATGCTCCTCCTGAGGGAAAAAAAAAGACGGCTCTTGGGTCAGTGCAAACTACAGGGGAAAAGGGAAAACTGTTGAATCGGTAGCACTGTTCCTGCAGAAAAGTGAAGGCACGTTAAGCAACAGTTTCTCTTGAAGTTCCTGTTCACTTCCTGATGCTGAAGTCCACTTTTATTTCTGCAGACTCTACAGCAATTGGCAGTGAATCCCGAAATTCTATTTCTGAGGAGCTGGGGAAAAAACACTGGATTAATTCCAAGAAATACTCTGCAGATGAGTGTGTTTGCTTGTTTCTTTGTTTTTATTTCCCTGGGAGTAAATGTCTTAATGACCTGAAAATTTACTGGTCTTTTTGTTACGTGTAGTTATGAGGAGTTCTCACACTTGGCATGAAACAAACAGTAAGTTGAGCCATTCTGACTTGAAAAATGAAGTGAGAAAAATATTTTCAAAAAGCTGTATATTTTGTCAATGTTATCCTTTCCTTCCCTAAGATTTCTTCCCTAAGAGTTATGTAGGATGATTCCAAGATTCCTGGTTCTCTGCTTGGATATTCTTTTATATAGGTTTAATTCAAATGTCCCTAAAATCTGTTGGAAGCTGGATTCTTGGTAGCTCTTGGATTAGTACTTACTGCTTATCGGTCTGCTTGGTAGAATACATCTGTTCTGTCTCTGTGAGATGGTATTTTGGAAGACAGAAACTCCAGCTTTTCTCTTTTGAGACTTTTCAAGGACAGTTGACTTCTTGGAGTCTGTGACAGTTGTCTTTAATGCGTTGTAATATATTTCTAATTAGAAATATATTTTGTTTTCATCATGGCATAACAAATGCTATGTTAGGACACCAAATCTCAGGAATTAATGATCTTTTGCACTTAATTTTTAAATTTTAATTGTTATATAACCCTTGGTATCCAAAGGGATTTGAAAACATGGTCAAGTGAAGTAACCTACTGAGGTTGCGGTACACTACAAGGAGCCTTGTCACAGTTGGAGGTGGTTTGTTCTTGAAGCACCGTGTATCATTAAAATATTACAGCCCCTGCCCTTCCCAGTCATAAAATGCACTGGTATTTCAACTCCTTGGTAAGAGAACATGAGAAAAACTTCCTGAGCTCTGCTCTTCCTGTGCCTGCTGAGAGGCTGCAGGTTGTAGTGACTTGATGCAGGAACTCAGAGTGGGTGCTGGATTGAAGAGGCTCCTGTGCTATACAGCCAAATGCTTGGATTGTCTTCTTCTGGAATGTAAATATTTATGGACGTTTTACCAAATGAATGAGTGCTTGCCAGTACCATCCTTTGTGTAACATGCGCTTCTAATATAAATCTTTCAGAGCTACCTGGATATGGAGAGTTTGCTGATAATAAAAGTGGATTTCTAATATCTCAGTGCTTTCTGATTTCCAGGAAATACAACGTACTTGTGGGAATTTCTTCTGGACCTTCTCCAGGACAAAAATACTTGTCCTCGATATATTAAATGGACTCAGCGAGAGAAGGGCATCTTTAAACTTGTGGACTCAAAAGCTGTCTCCAAACTATGGGGAAAACACAAAAACAAACCTGATATGAATTATGAGACTATGGGAAGAGCCCTGAGGTAACCTCCATTAATACTTAAATTATCTATTTTAACTCTCATTTCTAGTAGTGATTATCGATCTAATAACATTTCTGAGTTTTTTAATTTTGTATACTTGCTGGCTTGGCTGTTTATGAAGCATCAGAGTCTAGTAGTTCCTGTTGCTTTTTATGTTAGCAGTTAATATGCTATTTAAAATTTCAAATGTGTGTTTTAAAAGGCCAGATTTTTTTCAGCTTGGAATACTTTGATAGCTCCTTTTTTTTTTTCCCATGGCTTTTCATATTGTAGATATCACTATGGTTATTTCAAGTTTCCTTGTTATTATAGAGAGATTTATTCTTTAAAAACTATCATTATGTCAGTTACTACTTATTTGTAATTTCCTTGCAGATACTACTATCAAAGAGGAATCCTTGCAAAAGTGGAAGGACAGAGGCTTGTGTACCAGTTTAAGGAGATGCCAAAAAACATAGTTGTCATAGATGATGACAAAAGCGAATCTTGCAGTGAAGATTTGTCAATGCCTACAGATGAAAAGTCATTGGAGAGAGTGTCATTATCTGCAGAAAACCTTTTAAAAGCTGCAGCCTCTGCACGCGGAGGAAAAAACTCCTCTCAGTTAAGCTGCAGCAGGCCAGAGAAGGCAGTCACCAGAGTTGTGAACATCGCCTCACCAGTGCACGATACTTCGTCATCATCATCATCTCGCCCCTCAACTACCACTACTACTGTCCCAGCAACGACAGCTCCCAGGTTGGTTTTATGGCAGCTTGGCCTTGTCATCTGCTGACTTTCTCAGTTAGGAAGCTGCCTTTGAGTTTCTGTTTTTATACTTTAAAATCAGATGTCTTTATTGATTTGCCAGCAGGCAGCAGTGTAACGGGGTAGGCATTTGTGGAAGTCTAGGGTCAGAGACTACAGCCAGTTGTCTGTCGATGTGCTTGCCCTCAGGCGTATTTTAAAATTATGTAGAAGGGGGAATAACGATACGAATGCTGCTAAACTACTGAGTTGCAATCATAGATGCACAAAGGGTATTTTTTTTAAAAACAGCCCATGAATAGTCTGTAAATTCTAGATTTGTCTGTCCTTATTTTCAGTGCTAATGATGCCCTGTGTTCCCAGTTAACCATCTTTCTTCTTCTGCAGGACTGTACGTGTGGCTATGCAAGTGCCTGTCGTAATGACCTCTCTAGGACAGAAAATTTCCACAGTGGCAGTACAGTCTGTAAACGCCGGGTCACCGTTGATAACCAATACCAGCCCAACCACAGCAACAACTCCAAAGGTAGTCATCCAGACAATCCCTACCGTGATGCCATCCTCTGCTGAGAACGGAGACAAAATCACCATGCAGCCTGCCAAAATCATCACCATCCCCGCCACGCAGCTCACGCAGTGCCAACTGCAAGCCAAGGCGGGCCTGGCTGGCTCAGGGAGCATTAACATCGTGGGGGCGCCCCTGGCTGTCCGAGCACTGACCCCCGTGTCCATAGCGCATGGGGCGCCTGTCATGAGACTCTCGGTGCCTGCTCAGCAGGTGGCCGGCCAGACTCCTCCGCGGGTTATCAGTGCGCTGATACAAAGCCCAGAGGGGAAATCAGACACGGCAGCTTTGAAACAGGAGCGCGAGGTGAAAACGCTGCAGCTCGTGCAAGAGGAGAAGCCAGTGGAGGGGGGCAAGACTGTGACCCACGTTGTTGTTGTTAGTACTCAGCCCTCAGCCATCGCCCTTCCCGTGGCTGTGAAGACAGAGGAATCGTAGCAGGCGAGAAGTGAAGAGCGGTGCGCTCCTGGCATGGACTTCTGCCTTTGCATATACTGACATAATCTGGGGGAGGGCGGGGGGGATGTGATCACCAAGTCAAAAAGGAGAGTTTTGAAATGTTAATAAACATGCATATGTTGAAGACTTACTGGAAAAAGATTGTTTTCCCGTGTTTCGGTGAGATTGAACCACATTGAGATGCTGACGCAAACTGCCGCTTCCAGTTGGGAAACAGCTAACCTGTGGAGAAGGAAAGTGAGAGGGACTGAAAGGGACCAAACAGTTCACTACGCCAAGTTACACTAGGATCTGGAACACTAAAAGAGCTATGTGAGATACTTTGCCTTGGTTTAATTTTCAGGGGAAGAGGAAAGTCTCCTTGTTACAAATAGCAAATTTGGTGCATTTTATGTGCATACCAGCAATTACTACTGTGTGCTCACAGTACTCAACTGGTGCTATGTGAAAAACCCTTGCTACTAGGTATTCTAGAATGTGAAATTAAGGAGGAGATTAAAGAGCTTCTAAAAGAAGACAGACACCTAGAGGGATTTTTTTTGTATCATACAGCTTAAGCAGATTTAAAATGAAAGCCTTAGACTGATTTTCAGTTATCTTTCTTGAAATAAGCTAATGGCTTGTTTGTGTAAAGCTTTTTTATTAAAACAAATTTTTTAAAAATCTTGTACCTAGCACAGTATTGTTATAGAATTACATGTAACATATTTTGTATGGTAGTTAAAGTCTGTCTAAATTTCTTAATTGTGGACAAAATAGCAGCAGGCTTTGGGCCTGTGCTATAACATGCCTGTGTCTCTCACTTAGCCTTGACATCTGTGCATACATTTCAGTTTCAGCTCTACTCTTGTCACTTGAAAGGTCACACCCAGCATGAACTTTTGTCAGGTAGTTTTAAACCTGTAAATTTTTTTTAGTTAAGAGGGGAAGTACCAGTGTTCAGAATGAACTATAATAGTTTGTATATTCAACATTTGAAGTATATTCTATTTTGTTGTACTCTTGTTTCAAAGTGTATTCAAGTAGGTTTTACTGAAATATAGAAATGAAATTTAATTGTTTGGTCTGCTTTATTTTCCCCCCATTTCAATCTGTTAACTTACTCTTTTGCTTCTTTGAGGTTTTCCAGGCATTCAGCCTAAGATAGCTGATACACAGTGGAAATTTGGGACTTCTCACTACTTTGAATGCCTGACTCCAGCTCTACCACACAGTATACTCAAGTATTTGAGCAGCTTGCAGTAGTTGGTGAGGTAACTTCTGGCAAGGGTCTGTTTTTCTGAGCCTATTTTTGGGATGCTGTTGGCAGTTGTCTGAGGCTGTTCACATGAAACTTGTGGAGAGTCTTGAGCAGCTTGAAGTTGCTGCCCCCCAGCTGCGAGGTGGAGTCTTCGCATGTGCTCCCAGTGTGTTCTCTAAGGCTAAGAAAGCCAGGTGTGCTTAAATCATGCTGAGAATCAGTAAGAACTTGAGCAGTGTGAACTAGCTAGTTGTCCTCCAGATATACTTGCGTTTCTTAGGGCTGCACCATGAAGACAAGGTGGAAATAAGAACTGACTACTCTCGGGCACTGTTCTCGCTGGCTGTGTGATAGAGGCAGATAAAGCACTGGTAGGTAGAGGCTCTGAAGAAGAAAAATACTGGGTTGCACTTCTTTAAGTGCAACATATAACATTTCCAGTTGCTAAAACTTTGATTCAGCATAGATGAGTGATTTGAGGTAGATACTAACTTCTGAATGGAGTAAGCTTCTAAGCAGATTTCCTCTTTCTAATTGTGCTTAAGTTATGTCAGGATGAAGCGAGGGTGAGAACAGGCTGTACGAAAATAACTCCATAGTTGGAGTCCATGTGCAAGTGCTTGCCTTAAAACAGGTGCCAGGCAGCTCACCCTGTGTTCATGGAGGCACCCAGGCCATGCTGCAGCAGCCACTGTAAAAGCAGCACATCGGGTGGTGAACACCCGGATGGCCAAGGGCACCCTCACTTCCTTGCAAGATGTTCCTAATCTTCAAGTAATTCAAGTCTGGACTTTTTACCCATTTGGTACCTGGTGGAACGGTTTCAACAGAAGTCTGGAGCCGAGACCTTAAGTAATGATAAAGGAGATGAAAACTAAGCACCTGTACTGAAGTTTTTTTTTTTTTTCCTTTTTTTTTTTTCTTTTTTAGCTATCATTGAAAAGTAAGCTACCTGCACTGCAGAGTCATAGCAGTAAGCCTCATTCTGCCCTTCAAAGGGTAGGAAGGGTGGGAAGAGCTCCAGTCAGCCAAGTCAGCAGGTGGGGGACTTTAGATTTCTTTTGGAAAAAAAGCTTCCTTTTCTACTTGCCAAGCAGGGAGGAAGAGTTTAAGAACCAATGAATGCACAAGCTGCAGCAGGAATAAAACAAACCTCTGGTGTAGAAGCCAGGAATCCTCTGTGTCAGCAGTTAACGTAAAGTGGGAAGGTTCTTGCAGGTGAACTGTGATTCTGAGCCTGGGGAAAGGTGACAAGTGCTCCTTCACGGGAGGAAATGTTGGAGAAGGAAGAGGATTTGTTTCCAAAAAAAGAGGCAAGAAAAGAAGGGGGAGAGCGAGAAGCAAGACATGGGCACTGGGTGGACAGACTGAGTCGTTTGTGAGGCAGCTGTTTTGGAGAAAAGGAGAGGGGTGTGTATGAAAAGAGCAGTCCATGCTGTGGAGGTAGAACATGTTGGAGCTAGAAGACAAAACCACAAAAGCGTTTTTAAACCCATGTGTGTAAGTCTTTTTTTCAGGAGATCCTTTTCCAAATGGCTGTTACTTGATCATATGTGAAAGAGGCTTATCTTAGAGCATGAAATGTATCTCTCTGGACTATTTGTAGGTAAGACCTTTCCCACACCCAATTTAGACGCACTGGAAGTAGGCAAGGTTGTCTTCCTGGAAATGGATACGGACCTACAGCTGATGACCCTCTCTTCAGTTTGAGACGGGACTTCACATCGTGGCAGGCGCGTGGGGAACGCAGGCATGCGGCTCCAGCGGCTCCTTGTGCAGCCCCCGGCCGTGCTCCTGGGGCTCCTTGTGCGGCGCGCGGCCCTCGCCGTGCTCCGGAGGCTCCTGGCTGCTGCTGCACAAGCCGCGTGCCGCCGCCGAGTGCCTGCGGTGCCGGCGCGCTCTTGGCTAGCCGCGCAGCAAGCGGCGGGTGCCCACGCTGCTGCAGGATGTGTCAGGAGCCCTGAGACATATTCGGCCCCGAGAAGGTAGGGGCCATATAGGGGCCGTATAGGCCGTAAGAACTGCATGCAACACGGGGGCACTGACTGGCCTGGAAACAGTGCCTAGCAGGTTTCCAAGAGCTAAGCGCTGGGCTTCTGCTGTGTGTGTGTATTTCCAGGTCTGCCCCTGCGCTTCCGTTCTTACCTGTTCAGCCTGAAGAAGAGAAGGCTGAGAGGGGATCTAATCAGTGTGTACAAGTACCTCAAGGGAGGCAGCGAAGAGGATGGGGCTGGCCTCTTTTCACGGTGGCCATCGAGAGAACTAGAGGAAACGGCCTCAAACTGAAGCATCAAAAGTTCCACAGGAAATTCAGAAAAAGTTTCCTGACAGCGTGGGCGACAGAGCACTGGAACAGGCTGCCCAGAGAGGTTGTGGAGTCTCCTTCTCTGGAGATCTTCAAGACCCGCTTGGATGCAGCTCTGTGCCACGTGCTCTAGGTGGCCCTGTGTGCGCAGGGGGGTTGGACTAGATGACTCTAGAGGTCCCTTCCAACCTTAGGCATTCTATGATTCTATGAACTGCTAGCTGTAAGTGCAGGCGCGCTTTTGATGGGGAGTGGTTTCAGTTTGTGCTTAAGCAGGGCCCTTCAACGTCAGCGTGTGTGGGATTCCTGGGAGCTGCTCTGACGCGAGCTGCCCTTGGCAAGCAACGTACAAGGTAGGTACCAATCTGTATCTCTGGCGGGAGGCCCTTGGTCACGGAGCATTTCTCCAGCTAAATTCCAGAAGAGGAAAATGCCTGCCTGTACCTACAATTCTTAGGTGACTTCATAGGTCCCTGCAAGCATTTCTTCAACACGCTGTCGTGTGCTGACGTTAGTAATTGCAGCTTGCCAAAGAGTGTTTTTGCTGTAAAATCTTTGCTTTGCTTTGTAAAATCCAAAAGATACAAAGTGGTAGTAACAGAAAAAGACTTTTGCAATCCCTTTGAAAGGTGTGTTCCTTTGTCCATGTGTAAAAGAGGGACTAACAGCTGTTGCTGGTGGGTGGTGTAGAAGAGCCCAGGTTTAACTCACCCGTGGCAAGTAGTAACTTTTCCACATGCAAGAGTGGGCCTGTAGTGGGCGTTGAGTATGCCTTATACAGAGGGCGTTAGGACATAGGTCATAGTACCACTGATTTTATGTAAATAAAAAATAAATATTAATATTTACTTTTTCTTTCAAATCATCCCTGTCATCTTTAGGAGAGAAGTGGTGCTGCTCTGTAATCCACAGGTGAGACACTAACTATGGATGGCAATTCAAAATAAAGATCTTAATTTTGAGTTATGGTAAGAACACTAGACTAAAAGTTGAAAGGGAATACCTTTCAATTAGTTTTGTTACTCTTCCTGATTGGTAAGATCTATCTTAGTGTGCAAGTCTGATGCAAAGGTTTGTATTTTTTGACCAAAAAAAAAAAACCCCAAAAAACAAAACAAAAAAAACATTGCTAGCACACGTAGCATTAAGGTGAGAGGTTCTGTGCCTTGACATAGCTCAAGAACTGATTGGTTAAGGCTTAAGTCTTGGGGTCTTCCACTACTGGGTCGCATCAGCATTTTGGCTTTGGAGAACTGCACCTGAGCTGCTTGGGGATCAGGGAGCCAGAGTTGGGCAGAGAGGCAGGCAGCAAGAACGGGGAGAGCTGCCAGAAGCCCTGGCTCTTACTCACCAGGACATGTGCAGAGCTCTCCATTAAGGGGGAAGGTGTCACAGCCAGAACAAGATAAATTCAATGCTTGCCCTGTCAAGAGAGTTCAAATAGGAGGTACTACTAATTAATATTAGTAAGTGGGAAAGATCCTAGTGACAGTATCTACTTCTGACCTGATGGTTCTCCAAGGGAGAGAATATTTTAATGAGCTTGCAGCAGCATCTGCCTTTCAGCAAATCAAATAAATGGGTCACTTCTTCCTTCAGCGGGCTTAAGTGTGAGGGAAAAGTGTCACTGCTAAAGCTAATACAGCTTTTAATCAAGATTAGAGCAAAGGATCTGTTGAGATCTTTTTAGCCTTAGTGTGCTTGTAGGGCATGCAGCCACAGAAGAGCTCTGAAGACAGTTTTAGTGTAAGAGCCATACTGTCACATAAAGAGAAAAATAAAAAGAAAAAAGCTTTCTGCTATTTCTTAAGAAAAAAATGATTATTTACCAATAATTATAGCAAGCAAAAGAATTTTACTGCTGCCAGCCTGCAGAATGAAAACAAAGGACATTTACTTAAGCTTTCCGAAAGAGTAAATCTACACAATAGATTTTATAGCTAGAGTAGAAATAAAAGGCCGCAACTGTCTGGGAAGTTATCAGTTATTTGTTAAGACTTGCCTGTCTTTATTAAAATACTGCTGTCTCTTCAGCCCTGTGCTCAGGCCGGGTGGTGCCATTCCCTGAGGATACTGCTGTTAGGAGTGGCCTCGAGTGAGGGAGATGGCCCAGCCTCTTCATGTTCCTCCTCCTCCCTGCCTCCAGAGCTGTCCTTTAAGGACAGGAAACAGCATCCAGAGGGAATTAAATATCTCTCTGGCCCCTTTTCCTGGGAGAAAGACTCCATAGCAGCAGCAGTGCCACAGGAACCATGGCTGTGAGCCTGCCCTTCGGCAGCAGCGGCTAAGGCAGGACTTGGAGCAACACAATGCAATGTCCTTCACATGCCAAGTGGCATCCACTCTGCGGGGGGTGCCTATAGGTGCTTGAGCTTGGCTTCTCCTGCCTTATTAGTACAGTTTACCATCACCAGGGCGCCGGCAGAGAGGAAACAGGAGCTCAGTAACAGGAAACATGCTTGGGGATCACGAGGAAAATGGAGCTCCTTTGCACAAGTAAGGATTTTTTTTTTAAACAAAACAAAAAACACTGAGCATACAATATTATCCTTTTTCTCAAACCATGGGCTTCTACCACACCTGCACTTTCTTCTGGAAACTGCCACCAGAGGTAAATATAAACTCTAGCTGCTGCTGTGACTTTCATGGTAGGTGGCTTACTAAAATACGTGCACAGTAATTTAAAGTCTAGGCTGCATCTTCAGCTGCTGCAAAAAGCAGCCTAACTTCTCTAAAGGTAACGCCTTTCCCTGCAGGTGCAGGGAAACCTGGACAGAAATTAGAGGAAAACAGAACAAACAAACAAACTTGCCATGAAAGAAAAGCAGCCAGGACAACCTCTTAAAACACAAGGACTGGAAGGGTCAGGGAGAAGCTCTGGAAGGGACAGTTTGCTGGTGGCATCACCCATAAGTTGAAGATAAATCACTTAATCTGTTTCAACTAGCAACCAGTTTAGGAAAGGGCAATAAAACAGAGAGCAAGAGACATTATTTCCTTTTAAAAATATTTTATTAATAAACACCTGGGAACACTTAGTGACTACAGGCCCCACCGCACATGGAAGTCCTGCTTTCTTTGCTCTGCCTCATCTTTGCCAACCTCAAACATCAGCCCTGCTCCAACCTGGCCACAGAATCATTAGGGTTGGAAAAGACCTTCAAGATCATTGAGTCAAACCATGGTCTCTTCCCCCCTCTCCCTTCCTGCCTTTTCCTGCGTACTGCCACATTTACAGTCCATACATTCGAGGCCTGTGGCAGGTTAAGAGCCCCGCTGTGTGGGCTGAAGAGCTCTGGTGGAGCCTTGGTGCTGTCAGAGGACCTGTCTGTGCCCCAAACACAGCTGCAGTGATTTCAGGTGAGGTACAAGGTCACCAACTCCTCTCTATAAATTAATGAGATTTTCTAACAGGTTCCAGTGTTGCATTAGATACTGAATATAAATAAAAGAAAGTTTTGCAACATGAAGATATTGGCCCTTTACTGAAACAGGAAGACTGACAAGACTACAACTCCAAACCATTCAGGGAAGTAAGAGTGGAAGCAGACAAGAAACTCCCTGGTTAGGTATGCCCACGGAGGGGAAGCGCAGGAGAAACAAGATACCAGTGACTGTGTATGCTACGGGATACATGTACACTAGACACATGCACTTTCTTCTGGAAATGTGAGGATGTTACTGAGTGAGGTACAGTAGGAAGCCCCATTTCCTCACCTGCTCTTACCACCCAAAGAGGCTTCCTCCTGCGGCGCTTTGGGAATCTATTTCCACTCCTTTTTAACAACACTTTTGTCTCCAATCACTTAAAAAATGAGAAGACAATGTTAGTATTTCACATCTGAAATACATTAATCTTTCTTCATACTGAAAAAGGTTAAAAAAAAAAATAGTCAAGCCTCATTCCTTTTGGTACTTGCACAAGCTTAACAGGAAATAAATAAAATTGGCATGCTGTCAGGGCAAGTTGTTTTATACACACGAGTGATTTTTAATTTAAATACCATGAGCCTCCATGTTCATTAAAAGATTCAAGCTTTAGACAGAGGGGATACTGAAAGGAGAAACTTATTTTCCTTCCAACTCTCAAACCTTGCTGGGGCATGAACACACACAGCAAGAGCATGGATTCCAATCTCCCCCTGACAGAGGCCTCAGATTAACAAGCTCCAAATGGCAAGTGTAATTCCAAACAAATGCCTGAAAAAAGCATTCAGTCAACAGTATTTCCTCATCTTTAAATAGTTTCCAGCTTCAAAAGGTTTCTTTAAAATAAAAGTGGTGAATTAAGACACCGCAATATTAGGTGGCATCCCAATGGATTATAACAGTCTGTCAGGGTCTTGATTAAAGCTAAAGTCACACACCAAGGACAGGTGATCTGAAGGGTAATTGAACGATGGCAGCCTGTTGGGCCCAATTTGCTCTTCAGTCAGCAAGCCCAGAGCTGAGTTCACGTTCAAGGCGTGCTGCGAATACCAGATGTAATCCAGCGTGTGCCGGCACTCTCCCGAGGGACGGATCTTCCAGGTGGTGTAGGGCGGCTCCGACTGCCCGTCGGGGCTCAGCAGCTTGTACGCACTGTTCAAGTTGAGGCTGGAGTTAGAAAACTCTCTGTACACTTCCTCGGTGGGCTCTGCGTTGAAGTCTCCACAGATAATCAGAGGGATATTTGCTCCTTGGGTGATATTCTTCAGGTTCTGGAGAAGATCACAGCCTTGCGCAGAGCGAAACCTCTCCCAGCCGGTGCGAGCTTTGAGGTGGGTGACAGCAATGCAGAACAGCCTACCCGTTTCGCAGCACTTCAGCGTTTGCGCTATGGCCACCTGGTTGGTTTTCAGCTTCATTGCAGTCAGCCGAATGTTAGCGCTGTTGATGAGCTCGAAGCGGTCCTTGAGGAAGAACAAGGCGCAGCCATCGGGCCCGTTGTTCTGCTCCACGTCCAAGCACGGCGACCACGGTTTCGGGAAGAAAGTGCACTGGTAGCCCAGGCGGCTGAGCAGCGGCTCAAAGGTGTCAAAGTAGTGGTCGACCTCCTGCAGGCACAAGATGTCAGGTTTGTATGCAAGGATTTCCTCCAGGATGAGGCACTTCCTTTCTTCCCATTTCAGAGCTTCCATGGGGCACTGAACAAAGTTGTCTTTGCCTTCTCCAAGAGCTGAAATTGGATGGGAGAATAAAAAAAG
>VWPW01009222.1:6868-40801 GCA_013389825.1 Crypturellus undulatus
CCCCCCCCCCCCCCCAAAACACAGATCTAATATAGATTATAAGGTTAACAGTATTCCATGATTCTCATCCACAGCTTGGAGCTACACAATTATCATGCCAAGGGTTAAAAATGATGGAAAGTCTGCTCAAGAAACAAAACCTATTTTTCAACGTAGGTTTAAAAAAATTGGAAAAAAAAAAAAAAAAGCTCGAAGTTTGCATGGCAAACTGTTCAATCACTGGATATGCAAGAGTTTATCTAACTTGTAAGAGAAGCCGCTCAGTTGCTGGTGAACTTTCTCCAACCGAACTATCTTCCTGCCTACGTGCTATTTAACATCACACTGTCTGTGCCGGTCTGTGGGAGAGCAGAATGCTCGCTCGCTAAAAGGAATACCTGATAGCAAAATTGTCAATAGTCCCTGCAAATCAATAGTTTTAAAAAATAAAGTAAAACTTCATGATGATCCAAGTTTCAAAACTAAGTAAATAAATAGATGTAAACTAACACACACACCCCAAAACAAAAAAATCTGTCATATGAGCAAGAGTTCTGCAGTCAGCATGAGTTACATCCAAAACATACAAAAAATCCTCCCTTCTTTTTATGTTTGCACTGCCCCAAAGGAAGATAATAGATCACAGAAAATGCACTGTATTTTAGTGATTATTTGAAAATTTTTAGCATATTCTTTGTAATAGAGGTGTTGAGAATAAAAACTATGAGAAGATGCTGTATGCAACTGAAACACGTGATGAGACTAGAGGTCCAAGATGCTCAGGACTGCTCTGGTGTCTCTCACATTCCTGCTCAGTTTCCGGAGCACCAGCCAGCAGCTTTACAAGAGTCGTCATTTTCCAATGACCCAGCTCTGCAGATAAACAGGACTGCGCTCTGAGAAGAGCTGTCCCCAACAGCGGAACCAGTGACCTTTGCAGAGGGCTGCCCCATTCAGGGGGAGTCTGTGGGAAGATGCTCCCCAATAGAAAGCAGCCTCAGTCCAAGTGGAAAGCAGCCCCTCTGGCTGGCCAGGCCTGGCTAAGTCACCTGCATCAGGCAAAACAGAAATACCAGGCTAAGCTAATGCAGAATGGGTTTAAGGTTCTATTTTCCCCAATAGAGATGCTGGTGAGCAAGAATTTCTTGTAACAATAAATAATCTTAAATACATTGAGTGTGGTTAAAGCAATCTGTTGATGTTCAGCATATAACAACACGAAATCTGCCTTGAGCAACTATGTAAAAGGGTTCATCCAACTGTTTCATGAAATTTTCTGCTAATAAAGATGGAAGACTCTGACAGTCTCTTCAGAGTACAGTTAAAGAAAAAAATAGTTGATGAAAGAGAAAATGATCCTTGAATTTCCTTACAAAGTTCATTTAATTTCCCCAAAGCTGAGAAAATAATGATCACAAAGCAAATGACAAAACTCTGATGTATACAAAGCTTTCTTCAATATTGGAAGAGCTGTTTAAAAGCTAACAAAAATAGGGCTAAACTAGTTTTTATATTTCCATTGGTTATACTACCTAATATTGAGGATGAATTGTATTTTTATGTGCTATTTAAATAAAGACTTTTTATATGGAAGAAAAAAGTCTTCCGTATGTCTGCTGGGATACTCTACCTGGCCTTTTATTTTTTAAAAAAAAAAGGCCGGGGAAGGTATCCCCGCAAAAACACGGGAAACTTTTTTTTTCCAACAAAAAAATTTTTTTTTCCCCCCCCTCATTTTAGTTTTTTTTTTTCCTCCTCTATCCACAGAGAGAGCAAGATATATTAGACTTTCTTTTCTTCACAGGGTCAAGGATGCCTCTACATAGGGTATAAGGCATTTTCATTTGATTTCATCTGTTTCAATGAAAATAAAATGGCCCAAATGAAATGGTAACATAGGATTTGAGGAGTGTATGCCTTTTCTTCATGCACAGTGACAGTGATTCAGTCTTCCGAATATAAAATAAGTGCAGATCTATGATCTTCCCTTTTATGTCCTTTATTCTAGTATCTTAACTTGAGATCTGACTGAACTCCCATTAGAAATGAGGAACATGTCAAACATCACAGAGTGAAAACAGCTACAAAGATTGTAAGAATATCTCACATATTTATAAAGAATTGAGAAAACAAAGGAAATTAATCCATTGTGTAGCTAATTACAGAGAATCTCAAGCAGTAAGATATTCTTAAATGGAATAATTTGACACCATACTACAGACTGCACTGCAAAACCAAATGTACACATATATATCTCAGAGGTCTGTAGGTTTCTAAATAATACAAAAATATCTTTGTTATTTGACATTTAACAAAAGGAATAAAAATCCCTGAGTAAGCCAAAGAGAACTGATATGTATGGCCTTGGAAAACACTTTCAAAAACAAGACTGATTTTAAGGCAGTTTCCAACTTGCAGAAAGAACAAAAATACAGAACTCTTGTGTCACCAAAGAAGAAATCTAACAGGTGGATTTGCATTGAAAATAGCCTTTGCACTTTGCTTCCAAATGTCACTGCTTCCCAGCTTAATTTGAAAATCCTAGGAAGCTACTACTGTCATGACAGGGTCAACGTGCCCTTAAACTCAAACGGAAAAATTAAGTTGTGCTGGCTCCTACGGTGTGCTCGAACACACTGCCTCAGCAAGGGGGGAAAGGAAAAGCAAACCACGAGCTCCCTGCACACACACGAGCCAACTGCAGCAAGCGCACACTTGCATTTCCAGGTAAACAAAAGTCATTAGTTTCTTTCAGTGAGGCTTTGTAGACAAAGAGATTATTTCATGATTTTCAAAAAGTATTATGTTGAAAGGCAGCATACTCATTACTTAGTCGTTACAACTAGATCCAGATTTTGTGATGAGTTTCATAGGAAGCATCACAAAGCGCATCCTTTCGAAAGACTCTACTTGGGGCCTCAATTTTGAAGTCTGTAGACTCTTAGTGTATGGCCTCTCTTCTTCTCCCTTCTCCCATAGACATAACGTAAACACACACAAACATTACACTGAAAAAAGTACCTTTGCCATACAAATCGATTCTTGTTTCAAGATCAGCTTGATTTTTGTTATAAATAGAAAGCAAGTATTTCTCTTCATCTATTCTTTGTGTATCAGTGCTCAGTATACACAAACTTATTTTATTCTAAGTTTTACTTTTAGGTTATGTTTGCATGATAAATTTATACTAGAACTAAAAAAAGAAAAAAAAAAGTCTTAGTAGCTAAAATCTTAGTCCTAACCCTGAATTACACTGCTTTTGTGGTGATGCACTCAGGAGAAAGTCCAGTAATAGCCAGTGATAGTCTGAAGTTAGGAACAGGGAGCAAGAATAGCTGTTCTCTTCAAAGACATTCAGCAACGTGCCAGAAAGGAAGGGAGACACTGGAAGCATAGAAGATTCTTCTTTCCTAAGAATTCATGCCTCCTCCTGTCATCCAAACTTCATAAATTTTCCTTATGAGGCATCAGTAGATGCTCTAAGATGTGGGTAGTCCCCTTTAAAAAAAATAGGGCTTTTTAGGTAATAAAATGTCATCAATTTAATCTTCATGTAACCAGAGTAAGTAGTAAGTATATTATATGCCAAGTCAGAAGAGAAGAGCGAGTGCATTTCCTTGTACATTCTGGATCACATTTCAGTGAATATCTGGGAATAGAACAAGCCACGGCTACTTCTCACCAGTTAAACCTCCCAAATCTTTTCTTTTCACCGGGAAAGGTGCAAAATCCTGTACTCTATTAATAAAGTTACTCCCCCATCCCAATTTCTATTTATAAGCTAATAAAATTTAAATAGTAAAGCAAACTCAGTGTAGTTATGAAGTTTCAATAGTCATCTTGTATCTCCTTGAGGCACTGTTATTTGGCTGGGGCAATCCAGGCCGCAGAAATGCCACCTACACTCTTGCTTGGTGCAGAAGATAACCAGCTGTCACGTCCTGGCATGTGCTGGGGTTTTGGTATGCTGAACAGAACGCTGTATGATGGAAGTTATTTACAGAATTCGCTTTTAATACCAAAAGCAGAGCGCTCGGTGTACAGTAAGAGCCCAAACACTTCTAAGCATTTCCCCCTCAAAGGCCGACGCTGAAGTTAAACGGAGCACGTGTCAGCAGTTAAATGCTTTCTTCACAGGCCAAATCGGTAGTAGAGTCGTGGCTACAACACAGACTTTGATTGTCTAGTTCAGAAATGTGGATTTAAATACAAAAAAAAAAACAAAACAAAAAACCTCTGAAGTAACTAAAAAAGGACCCTCAAAAAAGAAAAAAAACCCTAAACAAAACCAAAACCCCCCAAACCCCCAAACCAAATGAACATCCCCCTATAAGAGCAGCAGTCGGGGGCCCATCTCGCTGGGAGTGCGCAGGAGCGTTCCTGGCGTCGGGAAGACGGCGGGCGCTGCCCGGGGTGGCGGCCCAGCCTGGCCTTGCTCCGCTCCGGCCTTGCTCCCGCGCGGCCCTGCGGGACCCGCGTGGTCCATGCGAGCGAGGCCCGTCCTCACCAGGGCATACCTGTCCGTGACCTTTTCCTCTGCTTTTTACAAAGGCAATAGATAGGAAACACAAATAAACCTGCCAAAACAAGAGGACAAGACAGCAGACATAATTAAATGCAGGGCTTTGGGCAGTCGTTTTGTTCTTTTGGGGTGTACAGAGCATTCAGCATTCCCATCTTTGAGAGCACACAGGCATTTGGACAAGCTGAAAACACACTGGAGTGCAAGTGTCGCTTTGGTAACGCGTTAAACTCTGCTCTCCTCTGCTTACTTGAGAACAAACTCCTGCTAGAGCCCCCATATGCCTGACAAATAAATTCCTTAGCAAAGGTCTGCTTTGTAAGAGATATTCACTTTCAAAGTTTTAAGTTTCAAAATTTTATACTTTTTATAACTTTTTAAAGTTTATATTTTTAGAGCTAAATCCAGGGCTGATTTAATTAAACTAGTTTTCATAAACACGTATCATGTTCATCTAAAAAGCTAAAAAAATCTGCTTATTGTAACTTTGGAATTCTGGGTTTATTTCTTTCCCAAATCCCACTCCTTGCAAATCCCCTTAGCTTTTAATTCGAGCAGTTTCACAAGTATTAAAGACAACATATTGTATCTGTACTATTTTTTTTACAAGCATCCTTATTCATCATTACATAATAAAATGTTTATTCTCGACAGGCAGGGATTTTTCTTTTTTTTTTTTTAATCTTAAAAAGTCTTTTGAGTGAAAGTGTAAAAGCAAAAGAAAAGTCAGATTTATCGAAGTGAAAAACAGCTTGTCATAAGAGAAACTCTTTTGACACCAACGGAAAAAGTGCATCTTTATTTAGCCCCCTCCTCCCCAACAATTGAGATGCCAAAGAATCACTTTTCAGGCACCACCACAGCAACAAACTATAGCAAAATATGAGTGGGGTTCTTTCTATGAATCATCTTTTTATTGGTCTAAAATGTTTTTCAGCTATGCTACTGAGATTACTCTTACAAGTGTGCTGGCAGTAAAGGACTGCTGTAATTGCTTCAAAAGCAAAACCTCACTGTAAGTAATCAATGTCTTTGGAGTTGTACACACTCCTTGATTGCCTCTCTTATCTGGCCAGACCCAGGGTGGGAGTTTGGTGGCAGAACAGGCACTATTGCAGCTGCATTCCTAGAAAATCCTCTTAAATTTAATTTTTAATCTAAGCAAAAGATGTTTTTCAGCATAAATTATACTAGACTGCTGAGCAAAATAAGCTTTTCTGGCTGCATTTTTTGACATAAAAAAAACCCTAAAGCAATACACCTCCTTAGCCAGCCCAACTCAGAATATTATTACAGAAGGCATAATTTTTTCATGTAAATATTATAAATATTCAAAATATTCCTTATCATGGCAGGTATACTTTAGAGAAACTTTATCAGTATATTGGTTATATACTAACTGGTTATGTACAATCTTATTGATGCAATTACCTTATTTTTATATCTTGTATATTCTTATATCCTATATTCTTATATCAGAAGAAAGGCCCATCATCCTAATATGCTTCAGAGATGGGGTTTCATGCTAAAGGTCCAATGACTTAGAGAAATTTGGTGAAGGGCTGCGAAGCAGCAAGATCCATGACTGGCATCTTACTGGCAATACAAATGAATATCAGTTATGCACTTTCACAGGCAAAACAGCATCTTGTAGCACACCTTGAAGTTGGGTTCCACAGGGGTGCAGAAAGGAAGGTCCAAGCCAGGCAGCTTATGGCACTAGGTATACATTATGCAGGCCTTTTTGTTATTTTAACAATAATAGGTAAGGATTTGGGATCAGAAATGCCTTAACAATTAAAGAATGGTGGGGTGAGCAGACAGAGAGAGAAGAGAGGCAGACATAAAACATAAATAAGGCAAATTGTTAAAAAGTTTTTACATTCTGCAGACATAAGACCATTTAGAAAAAAAAAGTGTAAGTGTTTAGTGTAAGTTTTACACTAAAAAACTCTACAGTTTGTCCATCTCAGAGAGGGAAATGCTGAAACGATAAAGTCATGCAAAAGTCTGGCAAGATCAGGGTCAGACTCATTCCTGTAATTCATGTAGTTCTTACCTATTACAACAGCTATGGCTCCCAGTGCCAGTCCAAGAACCAGTATTAAGGGTGTAACGAGTAGTTTTCCAGCTGAAACACAAAATTCATTAAACAATTGAAAGCAGGCATTTTATTTCCCCCACTCCAATCATTCATAAATATTTGGATAATTTGACTTCTCAAAAACTAGTTTTTTTTTTTTTTTTTTTTTAATATTTCAGTGAGGTTCTTATATGGAAAGTCAGCCTGCCAGTACAAGTAGACATCACCACCAAAAAGTCACATCCTTGCACCCACTGCTCACTTTATCCACTGCAATTCTCTCAACACACATTGTTCTGGGTATTAACAACTAACTTCAGCATCCATTCTGAAATCCTTCTGGCACGGACAGGAACATGAAGGATATAAGGTTACACTCTTCTGGCTTTAGAGAGATTCTCCAGAGTCCCATTATACCACAACCGCCCTGGAAAGATGCCCTGCAAGCTCGTATCTCTGGAGAGGAAAGGTGGGCTCAAGGCAACACCACTAGTTGCTATCTAAATGTGCTGCTCTCCCCTTGAAAGGGCTACAGGCCTCTTGCCATGCTGCTGCAATTTAGGACTGAATCTAACCTCTGCCAGCCCTACTTTGGATCAATATTTAAAACAGTGTGTTGCTGTTCCTACATTTATAAGTTGTACTGCTTATCAGCTAGAGCATGAGGCTTTGAGACAAAATGAAGCCCACTCTCATTTTCTACCTTTTTTAATTTTTTTTTGGTCTCCCCCAAGTATATCATCTGTATAATGGCAAGGAAGGAAGGCAGAGCTCCTTTTGAAATGCTGAATGTATTTGACTTTGGTTCAATGATGATACAAAGCTGGGAGGAGTAGCTGATCCCCCAGAGGGCTGCGCTGCCATCCAGAGGGACCTGGACAGACTGGACAACTGGGTGGTGAAAAACCTCATGAAATTCAACAAGGCCAAGTGCACGGTCCTGCACCTGGGGAGAAATAACCCCAGACACCAGTACAGGCTGGGGACCGACCTGCTGGAGAGCAGCTCTGCCGAGGAGGACGACATGGTGGACGACAGGTTGACCATGAAGGCCAATGGCCAAGAAGGCCAATGGGATCCTGGGATGCATTAAGAGGAGCGTCTCCAGCAGGTCGAGGGAGGTGATCCTGCCCCTCTACTCAGCCCTGGTGAGGCCACATCTGGAGCACTGTGTCCAGTTCTGGGCCCCTCAGTACAAGAGGGATGTGGAGCTGCTGGAGAGAGTCCAGCGCAGGGTGACTAGGATGATCAGGGGCCTGGAACATCTGCCCTATGAGGAGAGGCTGAGGGAGCTGGGTCTGTTCAGCCTGGAGAAGAGAAGGCTGAGAGGGGACCTCATCTGTGTCTATAAGTGCCTCAAGGGAGGCAGTGAGGCGGATGGGGCTGGCCTCTTTTCACTGGTGGCCGCCGACATAACGAGAGGAAATGGTCTCAAACTGAAACAGCAGAAGTTCCACGGGAACTTAAGGAAAAATTTCCTGATAGTGAGGGTGACAGAGCCCTGGAACAGGCTGCCCAGAGAGGTTGTGGAGTCTCCTTCTCTGGAGATCTTCAAGACTCACTTGGATGCGGTCCTGTGCCACATGCTCTAGGTGACCCTGCATGTGCAGGTGGTTGGACTAGATGACCTCTAGAGGTCCCTTCCAACCTTAGGCATTCTGTAATTCCATGATTCAAAGTTCAGTTTCAACTACCGTGGGCAGAATCATTCTCACGGTATTGGCCGAGCGCATCGAAGATGGTACTTTTCTCAGCTCTCCGAAAATGCAGCGTTCTCGAGCACTTTTACTCACACACCACCAGTTTGAACAGAGATTTGCTATTCACCAATTCTCTATGTTAAGCATAAACTTGAAAGATTACCTCTAGAAAGGGAGGAAGAGCCAGTTCATTCCCTTCCCTCTCCTAAGTCACTTGTATCAGATTTCAGTACATGGATTACTTCATTCAACAATGATGTAAACCTCTCCATAACCTGAAACACTCTTTTGGGCAGTCTGAAGGGAAAATGAGCAATTTTGGAAATATTTACAGCAGTCAATGAATTGGTCCTTTTCACACTTGTTTTGATAGCTTTTAAATTTATTAGGAGTGTTGTGATTGGGAAATATTAATTCCTAGAATTAAAAAAAAAATTGGCAAATACTGTTGGTATTACCCTATTTGCTAGGCATCCTAATGGTAGACCTTTAGGGACTCTACTGTTGTACATACACATAAGCTGTCATTGCCTCAAATGAGTTATTCAAGTGTAGACAGGAGAATGAATGTCAAGGGATGGAAAATTCAAGTAAACACTAAAAAAATCAGTGATAAAAAACATTTAAAACATTAAACATTAAAACACCTTCAACAATTTTGAAGTAATACTTATACTGCTTTAAGGTATAAGCTCTATATAATTTATTAATAACAATATATCATATACTATTCACATAATTTGAATGGTAGATGTTTGACACCAAAATTATTAAGAACTCAAATAGAGAACTAAAGCACACAGAATCCAGATTCTGCAGAAGGGCTAAGCTAGCTTTGACGCAAGTAATATCTTTGTGGATACAAATCATGTTTCCTAAGCTAATTCTGTTTAATATCTTGTTGACTCATATTCGACAAACTAACTCTAGGCTGAAATAAAGCATTAATGTTTGCCTTTTTCCTCCTTCTTGTGAAGAGGATTAGTTCTACAATCTAAAAGGATGGAATGACTTTTCATGGGACAATCAATTCACTAACTATATCTTTCTTTGTTTAACCAAGGTATTCTTTCTAAATGTTAAGCTTTAAAAATAAAATTATTATGTATTATATCTTTGTATATCCATACAATATCCCATGTATACAGTGCCCTTATAAAGGCAGTCAAGACCTTTATTTTTATCATACAAAATCATCATATACAGGTACCCAACATGAAGATACAGACCTCTGTAGTAACATAATATTTTGAAGACTTTCAGATGATTTCAGAGAGGTTTCACTGCTGTTGATATACAAAACAATACTGTTCTGCAAAAGGAGGAATCATTTTAGGAAACATGAGGGAACATTTTCCCCTTGCATAACTTTCTATATATTTCCTTAAAAGCACACCAAAAAAAAAAAATCTTTTGAGAATTCTTTTCCACATAAAACCCTAATATACCAGTTTTAAAGAACAAATTTAATCACCAGCATATGAAAAATGGAAAGTTCAGTCCTCCAAGTCTAAATACCAGTATATGCTTAACTAGAGCGACTGTTAAGTATACAGTCATATCAAGCTAGATTTAAGTTCTAGTACAAGTTTCCATCTGTACTTTAAAATGTACAATCAAATGCATAAAGGGCATTCTTACAATTCAGGCCGATTTAAGCAATAAAACCTCCTTTTGCTCCCAAATGTGCACACACAAAGCAAACCATGCACTCTGCTTTTTGGACAGCAGATCAGTCTGATTTGAAAAACATGTTGTCTTCAGATTCATATTTGAAATGCATTATGCACCATACATAAAAAACTTCAGCTGCTTTAACAGCATGCTTTACATGTTCTGTCCTGTTATATCCACATAATTAGCAAATGATTTTGAACATAACTCACTCAGCTGAATGCAGGGGACACTTAAAGTGGCATCTGAAATACACTGAAGACAGTCAAACATAAGTTTCTCCTTTCGGTGTTCAATAAGGAATGTAATTCGCACCTAATTCAAGTTATAATTAAATACTTTGCCTTCAACAATTTAGCTAAGCAGAGTCTAACCAGTATGAGGGCGAAACCTCCAAGTCCACTGGGAATGTAGGACAAAAGCTATTTCATCTTCCTGTTCAGCAGTCACAGGAAAAAGTTCCTTTAAAAAAAATATGTGGGCTAAGGTGGGGAGAGAAATGCCATCAAATTAAGGGGAGATCAGTTCTTCTATCAGTTTATTTTCTTCTTTTCCTTCTTCTATTTTCTTTACAAAGCCACTGGTTTGTGAAGAAAAGTATGTTTAAATTTAATTTTATTAATTTATGTTGCCATAAACGATTTTCCCTTCCTTTTATTACAGAACAGTCTGTGACTGCAGGAACAGACCTTTACTTCTAAATAGAAAATATGATCCCAAGCCAGAGTCTGCCATAAAACGTTCTCTCCTTTTTATACACCCCATCCACTCGGATTAAGTTAAAAAAAAAAAAAAAAGCCCCAAAGAACTTCTGCCATACAAGATCACCATATTTACTTCAAGAAGTACAGTTCTCCATAGCAGGAACACAAAAAATCTCACAGGATAATACATATCTAGCAACACGCCATTGATCTCCCACTTGCAGCTAGAAGTTAAGTTCTCTAAGTAGGAGTGCATTTTACTGTAGTAAACTCTACTTATTTTCCTCCTTGGATTACATGTTCCTAAAATATAGACACTATGCTTCATGGTGACCCTTTCCTCCATATTCTGCTCCAGGCTCCTCTTTTCAACACACACTGATCTTGTGTTTTGTTACAAACAAAAACAAAATCAATGATGATAAAGATTCTGAAGGAGGGTCTATAAAAGACAGCCTACAGTGAGCAAATTATTAATATTTACTACATTTTATGAAGGAAGGAATAATAAATAAAATTAGCTAGAGGTAATTTAAAAAAACAAGTGAGGAAGGAAATATTTTCTCTGCACAATGGATAATAGAATCTTACAGCAAAATGTCCACAGATGTCGTGTAGACCAAAACCGTAAGTCATTAAAGAAGGACTGTATAAACTGGTTAAGGATATATATCTATTGACAGTTACCAAGCAAAGATGCAGTTGCAAACCTCAAGCAAGGAAGACCCTAAAGCTGTGATTACTGGATTACCAGTGACTGGGCTCTTTCTGCTTGCCTGCTGCTAAAGACAAGCTCTGCTACACAGACCTTTGCGCTTGCTGGTTAAAGAAAAAAAGATCAGTTCTGCTGAAGATGGCTAAAGTTTTACACAGAAAGCTGCTCTTGCCAACCCTCCACCCCTCAAGTGACAGAATCATAAACTGGACTGACATTACTGAGAGGGGATGTCTTTGGAGGAGGATGTCAGGAGACCACCTTATAACAACACGAGGCCTACTTAGGAAAATAAAGGCCTGAGTAAATCAAGGACCATCAAGAATCCACACAAGTTAATCATAGCTAAAATCTTATCCAACAGAGGAAAAGCAGGTGCCTAAATAAAGAGAAACAATCCAATGTCTCTGTGGAGACGCCTGATGGACTTAGGGCCCTGGATATCAATGCAGAACTCTGGCTTATTGTGAACTTGGGTTTTAACAAACTATTCTAAAAAACATGGCAATTATTATGTTTTTTGGCAGAAGCAGTTGGCTTCTTCTCTATTAACATGAACATTCCTGAGGAAAACAACACATTAAGACAGAGGAGAGGAGTCTTGCAGAAAAAGTTTAAACAGCAAACTCTAGGAGAAATTTAGCCTGAGGTTTGGAACTCTGTTAGCCTTTCTTGGCTTACTAATTGAAACAAGCTACAAGCATATTCACAAACAGTGATTATTCACCTATAAACTAATCTTCTTTCTTATTAATAAAAGCTTCCCCCCCCCTTTTTTTTTTAGAGGAAGATATTGTGCATAATATTTTCTTAAAAAAAAACATAAACAAGCAAAATAATATTTATGTATATTAAAATCATGCATACACAGTTTCTGACATTAATCAGCAAAGTGCATGTTCAGATACTACAAATGCAAACCAATGCAAAAGTTAAAGCAGGAATAATGTAACTGCTGGCAGATCTAATTTTGTGATAAAAGATAGTGCTTATTTATATGTGCATCTCCACAGCACGTAGAAGGTTTAATCTTGAAGTAACATCACCTATGACTCCACATGTTAGCAGCACAGTATCTGTAACGTCCAAGTACAATCTTTTGCTATCACACATAGTAAACATTAAAGGTATCAAGATCCATTTTAAAATAATTTATATTGATTGCCATGCTGCTTTTACTGAAATCTCTTCTGACACCTTACCAAGTGCTTAGAAACAGCCTTTGAATCTTAAGCCTAAATTTGTTCATGAACAGTTTACATCCATTTGTTCTAGTGCCAGCATTGTCTTTAATCTTTAATAGATCTCCTCATGTGTTGGAAGTTATCTCTATAAAATATATAACAGAGTAAACATACACAATTATTTTGAATTTTTATTTCTGCTTCTTTAATTCACCTCTATTTTAAAGTTTGTTTTACAGCCTTGCAAATTACTTAGGTCAAACTAATGGGCCTGTATTAGTTATCATCATTTGTTAAACATGCACTCCATGTTTGCTAGTCTCCCACAACGCTGGATCAGCTAACAATTCTTATTACCAGGCCTACAAGCTTCTGTTCCAGCTTCTGTATTACTCTAAAATGGAAATCACCTGGTTTTCTTCCTGGAACACATTTGGCTCAGGAGCACTGTTTTCAACTCAAGGCTACTGACATCTACTCATTCAATCTCTGTATTCAACATCACCCAATTGAAAAACTCAAAGCATTTCCTTATCCTAGGTAAATTCCAAACTATCTCTAAGTTCTTTGCCTTGTTTCAAGGTACAAAAAAACCCTTTCCTTAATAGACCTCCAGTTCTTAACATAGGTCCCCATACCTTTTCCTACAATGTTTGAGATTGGTAACAATTCCTAGCTCACATGATACCTTATAACTGTACTAATTTAATATGTTGTAGCATGTTATATAATGTACAATGATTGTTGTGCTTCTTTAAGGTTGAGATGGACATACACCTTGCTCAAAAGCAAATTAGGAGTCAAGCTTTAGGCATTATATTCCTGTGAGTGATATTAGTGTATATATGGTTGTGCTTTTAAGCTCTTTTTATCTGAACAGAATGATCAGTCAAGAAAGTGCAGTTTGGCAGCTTTGCTATCGTCTCATGAGTGATACCATACAAGTCTATTAGTCAGATGTCCCTCAGTTTGAGGATCTTCAACTAGGACCAAGGACCAAAAAAGCCCACAGAAGAGGACAGTTAATTACCTCCTTTACAGATATGGTATTTTAGATGTTTCCTTCTCTCCACTTTCCTACTGGGTAGCTCAGATATCCTGAGCTCATCAGGCAAATCCCACTCTTGGGGACAAACATTTCCCTACGTGTTACATGGGGTCAGCTCCCTTCTAGGCACTTCACTTGGTGACCAGACTCTGCTCAGATTTAGCCAAATTTCATCATTTCATGACCTGCACTTCAACAACAGTCAACTCCTCCTGTAGATCCTTTTGTAGATCAAGGTTTCAGCTGCCATGAGACGTGGCACAGCTTTTACTGTGTGCCTGAGTAAATGCTTCTTCATTTGTATGTTAGCAGAGGGACATAAAGAGCAGATAGCAGTAGTTACATGGCCATACGTAAAAAGATAAAGATATAAAATGCAAAGAGAAATTTCCCATGTCATAAGCCTGAGCACTGCACAAAGGATTTTCACCAAAAGTTGTTCTGTGAAACCACTGCACAATAAAAGGTCATTTCAAACAGCTGGGGTCACGATGAAACTTAAGGTGAATAAATTATAAAGTTATAAAACTAAAATTATTTTTGGAGACTGACTATGCTGAAATTAGGGTTTTTCTTCTCAAGTTTGCTTGCTGTCATTACATGTTATTTGAAAAGGGTTAGGAAACATTATCAGAATAGAGGACAATACTTATTCATGTAAAGTCTATTGAAAAAGAATCTCCAAATGTTACATCTTTTAATATTTTTAGAAAACCACCTTTTACACAACTGAACAGCAGGCTGTGCATCCTCTACTTTAAAGCAATGTGTTTTAGCATACTGATTTTTCTCCCCCAGTCACCTCATTGTGCAGCTTTCTACAAGGTACATGTATCCACTCACCACAGACAGAGCCTCGCACTAATCTCCTTAAATGTGGTCTCTCGGGGAGGTAGCGGTATTTGCATCCAAAGATACTGAGGTTTGACGTGTGATCTCCGAAGAACCGGAGCTGGCGGTATCTCTCCCCACAACGGTAACAGAAATTAGTGTTACACTGGGAACAGGTCATGTGGTCACACCCTTCCGTTCTCTGGATGTGGATCTTTATGAGCAGAACAAAAGAGAAAAGATTATTTTTTCCCCACTAAGCATAGGAACGTCGACGCTACCCCCATACATACTGCATATACGCTGTGCCCAATGGGTTGACACTGCGAGCAATCCCTTGCTTAACTCAGTGCTTGCATTAACCGATGCTGCAACTCTCCTCTAAGACAACCTGTGATGTGTTTACAGAAAAGCAAACATAGAAGTTGTATTTGTTTCCAAACTTTCACTGAAGTGCTTTCTACTTATTTCTTCTTCTTTGCCCCAGATGAGAATCCAGCGCCCTTTCTTCCTGCTGAACGATTTGCAAGATGAAAAGTTGTGTTATTACTCAGGCAGTCACATCACTACCAAGTGTTATTAACAGCAGGACAGCAAATATAGCTCGTGAACTCTGCCTGACCCACCAAATATGGGTTTCTGTCTTGTAGCACCTGTGGCCTCACTCCCTTTTCCATTACAAATTGGTTTGGCATTTTGCAACTAAAACGACTGCGCTGTTTGCATGAATGAGAATAGTAATGAATTTTTTTCTTTTTAAAGAAAGTATCTACAACTACATGATACAAGTATCATGTTTGTCCATTAAGCAAAGCAGGGCTGTCCTGAGTTCTGCTTTCATCTTTCTACCGATTGCCTGTATAAATTAACTCATTTATCATTGCTATATCTCCATGCATTCTTCTGCAAAACTGGTACATTTACTTACTTTGCACAGATTCTGTTATGCTTCGCTCTTAGTCAATAATTCAGAGAATCTTAGAAGAAAGGATGCCCTGGGGCTGAATGTTTCACTAAATCACATTACATACTGCAGCTATGATTACACAGCTACTTTAAATCTTGCCAACTAAAAATACAGTTACAGCAGTAAGCATTTTTCTCTTTTCACAAAGCAGATGAAAACCAACATCCTATTGAAATTTTACCTGTTAAAACTTGCGTTGAACACCTCCACAACCCCTTACTCATATCTGCAAGTATCTATTTTGTGAGGAGGTGAAGGTGAAGACAAAACGTCACTCCTTAAAAAGGCCTTGCCAGCAACAGAGCACTTACCTGAGAAGTGGAAAGCCCAGGAAGCGGCCTCTCACCTCAAGAGAGGCTTGTAACTTGTGGGCTTTGGACATTCGTGAGAGGGTCAAGCATGTTTGCACTTTTAAGTCTGAGAGGCCTTGCCCACTCGACAGGCTACTGAAACTGGCACTTCACATTCATAGATGCAGATAAGAGAAACAAGTGGTTGTTTTCCAGTAACAGTACTTTTGGTAAAAGAACGCAGAGCAGAGGCAGTGAAAAGTAATTCTAGGTGCACCTGTCAACAGGTGAAATTCAGAAAACTGTACAGGATTTTTTGATTTTGGAGATACCTCTCCTCATCTGCTGGTTCACAGTGACACATTTCCATCTTAAACGTGGAAATGAAGAAATCAGATCTTCTGATGCTAATTAAAATTATGTTTTTGTTTGGTTGGTTTTTTTAAATCAAGACTGCTGAACTCTGTCTTCTTCATCTTACCAAATCAATATATTAAGTTACCCATCAAGCCAAATTAGCAATCTGTACAAGCCTGGAGCCTAATTGCCCTTGATGCAAATGCACATTCCAAAAATACTTTATACATTAAAAACAAACAAAAACACCCACCATTTTCTTTAGTAGTTGGAAACTCAAGGACCAACTGGGAACAGTTCTGTGCATTTTGCCCTCAACAACTTCCATAAATACCCATCTTCTCTTCCCTGCCCTCTACCATCCTTCTAACCACAGTGTCCCAGCAGTATGCAAGTATGCAAACCCCAGCACTCTTCAAAGTTCATTTCCGCTTCTCATTGTTTCTGCCCTACATCTTCCAAAACAAAGCATGAGAAACCTCACAAAATAAGCAAAATGTTTCTATCTCCTGAACCTTTCTGCCCACTTCCTACCCGCCTGACACCTCTTCAAGCATAAAGAGCATGACACAGCATTTGTTTCCTTATAGATACATACTGCAATTATAGAAACTTTGAAGATGCAGATATAATATTACAAAAGTTTTAGACAATGTTTATGAAGAAAGTTCTATGCATAATGCTCTAAAAGCTGCAAGTCTGAAACAACTCATTTTACCTGCCTTTTACATTTTTTTTTGTTGAAAAAAAATATTGCGTTTTCATAAGGCCAGAATCTATTAAAAAAAATTAATCGTAGAGCATGGCGAGCCTGCCCGTGCACGCAGACTGACGGTGCCAGGTGAGCTCGGCACGGCCCAGGCAGGTGGCCTTCCAGGCCGACAAGTGGCATTTCATCGGAGAAACTTCAGCTCCGCTTCACACGGCTATTCCTCTCTCCCTTCCACATAATCTGCTGACAGAGATGGATGGCAGATCTATAGGATGGGAACGTGATGGCCGATGGGTCAGGTATCGCACGAATGTTCCCCCTCGGCTGGCCGAAACGGCAGGAATGTGCGGGGCAGTGGGGACCGAGAGGAGCGCGCGGGGCCGGGAATGCGGCCTGCTGTAGTTACTGGGTCCAGCACAAGCTTGGTCCTTCATCAGCTCGGAGCTTCCCAGCAACACGGCAGGGGTAGAGGAGACAAGATGAGAGGGAGGACACAGCCACCAGCCCCCGGGGACTCAGGCGCTATTACCGGCTTAATCCTGCACAGCAACAGGCGCCCACAGCCTGCTCCCATCTGAGGCCACAGCTACCCTTCCACGGGCAGGAGAGTCCCCTCAGGAACTCAAGGGCCCCTGGAACAAGAAGGGCATTAAAAAAAAAAAAAAAAAAAAAAAAAAAAAAAAAACCCACACCTCAACTGTGAAGTGCATAAAGTTAAGGGACTTAAAGCAACAGCTGAACTGGCAGATTGGCTCTTGAGGAGCCAGTTTGGGAGCCCTAGCAGATACATCTTACTCTGCAGCAGCACGACGTGTACACGGGACTGGAGCCATCTTCTAGAGAACGAGCAGGAGCCAAAGGGATCTTGGAAATATTTCAGTATTTTCCTTGATGAACTGAGATCAACTTGCCTTCAAATCCTGCAAACACTCTTTGTGAAGGAAGGCCTGTTCACAGAAAGCTTTCCAAAGAAATCGGTTCAAGAGATCTACCACTCACACTGAACGAGGAACAGAGCAGTCATTTCTTTCCCCGTCCTTTGGGAGAAAGTTTGATGCACAACTGAATCCCTTCCTACACAAGCACAAATTCTCTTCATTCCAGGCAATGAAAAAGAATTGCAAGAACACCTTAAAAAAGTATGTCCCGAGTTATCTGAGAGCATTCATTTTAGTCAGATGAGCAAATCCACATAATAAAAATTAAGGAGTATTAACTTTTTATAACACTTGTTTTCTGAATTTTCCACTGTTGTTCAAAGCTAAGTAAGCGATGCCACTTCGAGTTTCCTCTGTCAATGCTCACATTTGAGGTCTGTGGTAAGATACCAATGTAAGCCCTTCCTTACTTTGCTGTACTGTAAAAACACTGATAAATCACAGAATGGTTGAGGTTGGAAGGGACCTCTAGAGATCATCTAGAAGGACATTTTGTTGCAAACTCATTGTTTCAAAAAATTGCAAACAAAAGAAAACACATCCCAAAGTAGTAAGGGGGTAACCAGATTGCCTTTTCATAAAACATATAAAATCTCTTAACAATATGCAGTAATTTCCCACCCATCAGCCAACTGCATCTAAAACAATACCACAGCTTTGCTGGACAAATCTTGAGAAAAACAATTTATGATGGGTGTTTCAAATCAACATATGATAAATTTGGGAGGAGCTCTATAAAAAAAAAAAAAAAAAAAAAAAAAAAAAAAAANACCTTTAAGTGTCATAATTCTTTTAAAATATATAAAAGAATACTAACTTGCTATTAATATACTGATATATATTCACAAAATAACAGTAATATATTTTGAATATAAGCAATATTTTTATTACAGCTGAAAATAATCTCTTCCTGTAGGTGCACCAAATCTGTGTCTACCTCTGCAAAAAGGTAATTAAATTTTTAAGATGTTTAGAAGTGCCCATTAGGACTAGTTTTCCCCCTTTCAAAAACACCTACCAAAAACCACTGCAAAATGTGTGAATACTTGCTTTAGGATCTGCCTATATATTCACTATAAGATTACCAGCACTTACAATATCCCATTTTCCCACCTGCATGCCCAGAAAAAAAACCCACAAATTGTGCATTCTACTTCTCAGTAATACAGCTACTTAAATAAAGTCTGTGTATATTTTTATTTGCTTGAGTATGTAAAATTCTCCAAAAGATATTTGTTAATATGTAAAGTTAAAATCTGTGACACTAATCAGCATCACACTTTGGAATTCACTAGTAATTTTTCAGGTCATGCCAGGAAAGAACGACTACCTCTATTAGACTTTCTACTTTCAGTTTCTATTTGTTTCCATTTTAGAGCAAAGATCAAATACTAATATCTTGACACTTAAAACTTCATCTTGACTTTTCCTCAATTTGTTAGTCAGTTGAGACTACTGCATTTTTTAAGCAAAGCATGGAAGATTCTTATAAACGGAACATAAGTACATACTAAACTAAAATAGTCATTACCTGAAACACTCCTGCCTGGATCTAAAAAAAGGTCAGATCAACCCCTATGCTAAAAATCCTGTTTTCTCCTCCACTCTTTTTGAATTGGAAACATGACAACTGTCCAGTAAAGTACAGATCATTATCTCATCTACAGGATATTTTGGGGAATAACTTTCCATTTAACTTTCCATATTGCCTCCCACTATGCCAGAGGTATACTTTCTTTTAACTTAAAGAAAAAAAAAAATTATAACACACACACACCAAAAAAAAAAAAAAAAAAAAAAAAAAAAAAAAAANCCACCCACAACCTTAAAGTCTTTTTTTGGAACTAATACCCAAACTCACCCAACTGCAGGGCTGGAAAAGAATTGTTTAGTGGAGAAGTTTTTAGTGTCTAGTTTTTTCTTTCAAGGTCAGTAAAAAGAAGTGTAAACTGTATATTTAAAAAAAAAAAATCACATAATTTCTTTAAAGAGCATTAACATTTTGCAACCTTTTCTTCCCCACTTGTACCTTCCTTTTTCCTGCCAGCAAGGCTCTTTCCCCTGCTTTTCCACATTCACACTTCTTGGCTTAGCACCTTTCTTTTCTTTTTTGCCACCATTTATTTTTGACAAGACTGACGAGTGCTTATCTTTATGTACTTATTTCTCCAGTTACATCATTCACATTGTCATAAAGTCTGAATCTGGATGCAGGTCAAAGAATTAAAAACAAACGGATATCCAAAGGAAACAAAGTTTGTGAAAGCACTTTACTGTGAAGACTTCCCAGAAAGTGAACGTTTTTAGAACTGGCTCAAACCTATCAACTCTCACCAAGTGCCAAGTCGTTAAAATTCTGCTCCAAGGTCACGTGTAAATGTACGTGGGAGGAAGGGTAAACAACTGACTGCTCATTTCAGAGCTTTAGGAATTTTGGTTAATGTTCTGAAATCTTTCAATTTCAAGCTACAGCATCAGAGGCATTTCTTTCCCCTAAGCAAAGAAAGTTAGTAAACTGATAAACATTATCCTACTTGCTCAGGACAAAGTTTGAAGTGTGACTAAAGTATACTTTATGGTTAAAAAAGAAAAAAAAAAATTTGCTATTCAATATTTACTTCCTACTAAATGTTCCAGATTTCTTACCATGTCCTCTCCTCGAGCTAGATGTAGAGTAATAGATAAGTTCAAATTCCTGCTTTTCAAAAAGCCACAGATCCCCCCACCATGGTGCTCTCAGGGTTGTTACTTACTACCCTCTCTAAGTGGCTGGGGATGAACCAGTGAGCAAACTTAAGAGCCACCTTCATTATGGGTAGCTGGAGAGGTGCCGATGGCTGCGCAGTCATCTGACTAGTGGGAAATACTGCCGATCCTCGAGAAAAAAATGAGGGATTTTTTTTGAGGGGGAGTGAAAGGAGGGAATAGGGGGCAGGGGAGACACTGCTTCTTCAACTGCTAAACTAATTAAACTAATTTACAAGAAAGACTTGTGAAGGACTGACCTTTAATCATAAAAAGCTTTTCTAGTTTTGCCAAATCTTAAAGTCTCTCAGAGGTGACTTGCCAACGGAGTGCTACCGAATTCACTCAGGATTTTTTTGGGAAAAAAAAAAAAAAACAAAAAAACAAACAAAAACACAACAGAGGGCATTATATTTCTTCAAAGCTTTATTTCAGGAATAATTTGGACTGCAACATACATACATCACGAGGATAAATTGGAACCTTTTCTTAGAATTTCCATAATGTTTATTTTATGTGCAAGGGGTCTGCAGAATCATTTCAGGAATTGGTAAGTAAAATATTTAATTCTTTTTTTGTCGGGTCTGAGCTGAGAATCTGCACAGCAAGTGTGATTCCTAAACCCAGAGTGGAAGCTACAACTATTAACTTCAGATAAATATTTTTTAAAAAATAAATGCTTGAGAAGACAACCTGTGAGCCAACAGAAAGAAACTTACCTTGCATTTTGGACACTTCTGGGCATTCCTTTGCCCATGCTCAATTTCGTTGGCCCAGTGACGCAACAGCTTGTCTCCCTTTTTGTATTCCTTACAGTTAACACCTTCATGCCAGGGAGAGTGGCACTTAAAACACCAGACAAATTGGCAAGACGGACACTGGATCTGTGTAAATGAGAAAACACCACACATTTGCAAGCTGTGCTCTGACTCAACTCTAAAATGCATCTGAAAAATACCACCCTTAATTTAAGACAGTAACTTCAACAGCAATAAAAGTTTAAAACTGCTTACAAAAATACAGGTGATCACAGAAGGTAACATTGTTTTTTTCATTTTAAAATAGAAAAGTTGAAGAATTAGTTGAAGTTAAAGCCAATAAAAGCTTCAGTCAATCAAAACACAAATAATTTGTTTTAAACATAGGCACCGTTTACTGAATTCACCGAGTGGCTCATATGCCAAAAAGCAAATTCCAGAAAATATATTATAGGTGCTCCCCAAGACACACGTGGTATTACCTAACACTGAACAGCCAAGTCTCACTTTGGTGGGACTCTCAGTCATAAACTGCACTCCCTAGGTTGTTACCAGGGAGCACCTGGTCTTCTGAAGGAAATCCAGGAAGTCCTAAATGCCTTATGAAAATTACATGAGAAACAACACTGGGAAAAAGGATGGAGAACAAGTGTCTTCCTGCTTCTCAGCCACGTGGGCCAACCACCACCTTGGAGTCAAGCATCTGCTTCTCTTCTCTTGATTATATAAGGGTGAGCAGAGGGTGAGCCAAGCTCACTCCACGTGCTAAAAAACACGCGGCAGAAAATGCAAGCTAAGCTCCTTAAATTGGGAGGAAAATAAAATAAAAAAAGCTCCTTTGGCTTAAAATCACCTGGTAAAACACAAATACTGTCTTCATTATCTCTTCTTCCAGTCCTTTTCTTATAAAGGAAAAAAAGGCTCACGTAGTCAAAGCCAGTCCTCATACCTGGACCAGGGCTAAATAAAGCCACTGCTATAAGCCTCACCACATGGAGGCACATCTGAACTTTGGCTGTGCTTGGCAGCTGAGCTCTCCAAGTCCAACCGAGACAGCAAGGGAGGACGGGGAAAGGCTGATTTCTTCAGCCACTGCTGAGCCCTTCCCACCACGTGCAGCTTCTTCGGGCTCTGTTGGGCACTGTCCTGGCTTCACCCCGGCCGACACCCTGGACTGGGGAATTCAACCAACTTTTCCACGGTGCCTCCTTCCAGGCCGGGTTTCCCACCCGACCACAGCAACGCTTGTGCAGGCAGCAACAAGGCCTGGGGTGCTGCTCAGGAAACGACACCCACGGCGGCAGCCCTAGGCAAAGCCCCCAGAAGGAGTTTCTCAAAACAAGGCCTCTCCTCCCACATGCCGCTCGGCCCTGCTCTGCCTCAGCTCCGTTTAAGATGCCAAAGCTGGCGCTCGGAGCTCCCTGAAGTATTTTGCTGGGAAGTAGCCAAAATTATTATTTATACGTGCAGCTCCTACATCCGTTATTAGCAGCATGCTAATACAAAGCTGATCTGCTCTCTAATGCATGACTGAGTGACAAAGCGCTTTGCTTCATCCTTAATGCTGCTTCCCAAGCACTATATGCATAGATAGCATTTATTTTTCCTTCTGTCTTTGATATTTTTACACACCAAAGATTTAATTGACCCAATGGATCAAGCCGAGTATGGCTCTGCAAGGCCCGCTGCTAAGGCCTTGGCTTTAACTTCAGACATACAAAGCAGAAGTTTTTGCTCTGCAGCACTGCCTAACAACTGTAGCCTTGTTTGCAGCATAGGAAATATTTTTGTTTGTGTAAAATGCTTCATTAAAAAGCATTTCCTTTGAATAATGCACTATGAGATGTGCTGATTTTTCATGTGAATTTAAGTGTTAGGAAACAGACTTTCCTGCATTGAGTAGACTCAAAGAAAGTGCAAAGTTAAAGCAGATGAAATTCTGATATTCGTCATCCTGTTTCAGTATCATTTACTGCTTTCCATACATACACAATATCAGTTTTGATACACTGTACAATGTGCTTATAAGAAAATTACATTTATCACATCCTTCCTGTCAATGTAAAGACTTACTGAAGACCTAGGTAGGTGGTACAAAAACAGGGTAGATGTCATAATACTTAAGAACAAAATAACACTTTTTTGCAGTGAAGCAGCACATTAAAGCTGCAATATCTGGGTTACAGACATTACTACCTTCTCATGAGAATACCGTAATTTCTGTCCAAATTTCTAAGCCCAAGATAAAGAAGAAAGAAAAGTAATATAAAATGCAATTTGCATTCTTTTTCTGATCTGGTGGTCTACAGGTAACTCCTAAATTTAAGAAATAGACAAATTCTTGACACCATAAGAATGTGCTATATTTTTCCTTTTGCCTAAATTACAGAAGAGTTTGAATTCTAGTTTTAGAAGAAATTTATGTACTTCCAGCATGCTTTGGTGGAAGTTAGCAGCACTTCTCTCTCTCCTTCAGAAGACTTGTATGTAATGTCTTATACCTGCAAAAAGTTGATCGCTCCCAAACCTTTGGATTTATATTAGATAGAATAATCCATCCATACAGTTCAATGTAGAGTAAACTAAACATTTTTAGGAAGCAGGAAGGAGTTTTGAATAAGTCTCACATATTTTAAGAGGTCACTTCTCAGAGGTGTGGCTTCACTGATTCATTGTTTAGGGTTAAATACTCTTTGAACATAGATTTGCCAAATAAAGTAAGAGTGTAGAGACCGTTACGCTTACACTTCATTAAAACCAAACAAAAACAAAACAACCAATGTCCCTCCCACCAGAAAAAAAAAAAAAAAAAAGGAAAAAACAGAACTCTAATGCCCCTGTGCTCTTCTAGTTGTGCTAATACCTTTTGCAGAAGAGACATTCTACAGAGCAAGTACCAAGTTGGACAGAAATAAGTCTCTGCAGGAATACCTCAGTGTCCAGGTACAAAACAATATCCTATCCTGCCTCTCTGCTTGTCAGTTGAATTCTCCTAATAAAACAGCTTAACACGAAACAGGAAAATTCCCACACTGAAGAAGAGCATATTTATTGCTCCTAACCCACTTGGAACATCAACTTAGGCGTTCATAGACTCTCAGAAACCAATATGCACAGCAGAGAGCTTCAATCATCAGCTCATGATCCCACTCAGTATTCCCCGTAACTTGTTTTAGAGTGTGGAACTTAGGCTTTTCACTAATCCATGTCACAGTGACCTACTGCAGGGAAGGCACCGCGCTGCACCACTCCGTATCTGCAGTGCCTCAGGCAGAGATCCAGTTTGCAGCCACAGCTGAGTGTTTTACAGCCTGGCGGTTTTGCCAGTTGCAATGTTCAAACATTTAAGATTGAAAATAAATGTTAAAAAATATAAACCCAAACCAACAAGTCTGGGGAGCTGAAAGTGTTTAAGCAAAATGCCAACATAAAGAGTAGTGTTTTTTTCTTCCTGACACAAAGTAATTTTCGGGTCTGCCTTTTTATTAGAACATTATACAGAACCACAAGAAACATAACAGCCACAGGGATATATATTTTTAAGCTTATACCAGTACAGTGACATTAAATGTTTCCAAATACTTTCATTATGTAGAAGAGGCTGAAATACAGGATGAGACTACTATCCCATGAATGCAAAGTGGCTGTTGTTACCAACTGAGGTAAACTAATGGGAGCTGTATGTATTACAAGACTCGTATTTCCTAGTGGCCTTTTTCCACCTTCCACCCCTGACAGCATCTTTTACAAGGACTGAATTAGTGAGCAGGTTTAAATTTTGATGGGCCACTTGACTTTGCTGTCTTCTATGTGCCTAATTCTGTTCCATTTGAACATACACTGAGTAGGCAAAAGAAAAGTATGTCTCTTTAAGTGTTAACCTTATTTTTCTTGGACTGAGTGACTGCAAGACAGCCCCCAAACCTATCCAAACTTGGATTCAGGGTATGACATCACGGCACGTGCTGGAAAAGCAGGAACACAACAGGGCAATTATGGCAGCGTATCACATTCTTACTCCCTTCCTCCTCCGCTCTTCCGAAAAAAAAAACAAAACAAAAATCACACATGATCTGCTTCATGCCTCAGTATCAGCGCATGAAATCATCACAGCATGCACACAGAAAGACTATTTTTGTGCGACTTAAAGCAGTAAAAATATCACTGCCCAGTAAAGCAGACAAACTGTATCTAGTGTTTTTCTCCCTTTTTTTCCCCCCTTCCAGATATATTTTTTCCTCACCCAAATATTTTCCATTTCTTTTATGACTTTCATTTAAGTCCATCTCAATTGAGAGGCTACACACACAAACTTTTCTGCCATCCAGAGGCCAGTTTCCCTGGAAATAGAAAAGATTGCACAACTTCTCATACTAACCCTTCTGCTCCTCCGCTTTCCGCGGCGCTGCCCTTCGAGGCTGACATTTTCCACAGTCTTAGTTTACGGTACAGAATCTAACTACCATTTTCCTCACCTTCCAGAAAAAGAGCTTTCAAAACTCGTAGGTAACAACAACACGCGCCACTGCTCACTGTGACGTTAGCAGAGTTGACTTCCTATCCAAAATAACTCTGAGAACTTGAAGCTACAGGAAGATTAATGGGATTTTTCTCCTGCTTAATGGAAGGTTAGCTGCAGAATAGGCAGGCTGGATTAATTGTGGAGCTCGCTCATTATATAAATTACAAGCTCTACCTACACAGTCTTTTTATTCCCAAATAAATATGGGTTCCTGCCAAAACAGCTGCTCCTTGCTCATCACCAGCTCATTCCCTTCTTTGTACCAGCTGAAAATAAGCACCAGGACAAACAAACAGTGTTTCCCATCAGGGCTGATGCTTCATCCAGCTTCCAATGCAATACGAAAACATCCACGTGAATGAACAGCAAGTGGGCAGGAATGAGGAGCCCACAAACTGCCAGGTTTAATGCAGACTGGAGACATGCAGAGCCTCAGACATGAAGATATCCTCGATTCAAAGGTAAAATTTGATCAAAACGACGGTGAATCTCATTGATATAAACTACACAGATCTGTTCTATCACAGCATCTTTGTATATACTATTTTCTAATAGATCTAGAGTAACGTGTTTGAGAAATTCTTCGATCCTTGAAAATAAGGCAGCTAAAAATTGCATTCAGGAAGCATTTACATGCCAGAAGATAAGCACTTAAGTTCCAATTTTCTCGTATTTTTATCATGTGTCTCAACTGAAGTACAGGAAACAAATTTATTAGAAATCTCACCATCTGATAAGGCAGAAATGTTGCCTAAGAATCAGGAATTGTTTCTTCACAGCAGGTCAAGGAGCCAATGTGGAAACAACATGGGCTTGGAGAAGATTAAAAAATACAGAAAATCTCACAGAACAAGGAAACACATAGTGACTCACTCTAGTTAAACCACTATATGCTTCACATGTACGAGCTGAACCATTAATTTTCAAATTTTTTGCCCATTTTCCTTCTTGTACTTGGGTATACCAGCTTTGACCAAAAGTTTATTAGGATTTTGCCAATGACTAGGGCACACACTCCCAGTGTAGATCATATTATTGAGAGAAGGGCCTGAATCCACTTGAAACATGAATGTTTCAAGCTGGAAGCTGAGTAGCCACACAACTGTATTGTGCTGTACTAAGTGTTACTAACAGCAGAGGGAAATTTGGATAGCAAGGAGGTTACAGCTTCCCCTTCTTTCCCCTTCTCCTCTTCCAGTATGCACTGGCTAACTTTCTGGGCTCAGCACAATAAGACTTTGATCTTAAAAATGCAAAGCAACATTAGCAAACTGATTTTAGCAGCTACATCCGTTTAGAAGGCATAAAGAAGGGATAGCAAGGAAAAGCAATCAAGCTAACAAACTCAACATCTAAATTTAAAGAGGTAAGCAGACATATTTGGAAAATGTAGAACATTTTACCAATTGCTGCAGAACCATTAATCACATTTTAAAAATATCTGTTCAAATACACTCTTGGATTTGAAGCGAGTGTTTTTGTGTTACGGTGTACAGAAGAACAAGGGTGCTGGCACAGAGTATTTTTCTACAGTGATCCCACTAGGACACTTCTGTGTGCACTTTCCCGCACAGGGAACTCAGGTTTTTCTTTTAGTATCGATGCTTAGTTCAGAATTCCCTGATGCAATTATTATTTACATTGCTTGCGTGTAAATATGCAAGTGTCTCAGCCTTCAGTCAGGTCTCCTATGCTAACTGCAGAAGGAAATGAGTCTTTACCTCCCAAAGATCTTATAATTCAAGCCACAGAACAAGACACTGTAAAAGAAGGCACACGTGAGAATATACAAAATCTATGAGATAATAATGGTCAATAGGAATTTGTGTATGTAACTACTCACACATGTCCAAGATCAGAAAGAGGTCTTTTTTTTTTTCCTGAACCTCATCCCAGCTGCAAAGCCTAAAACTAGTCACTAAAAGTGTGTCTATGCTAGTAAACAATATATGTCCAGGAAGCAGGCTGGAGCCCTGGCCTACGAGCATCCTTACTGCCTGCGAGCACATTTCTGGTCCTACCTTTGACTAAAGTCAGCTCGATGTCAGAGAACACCTGGGCACAGCTCAAAAAGTATTTTGCCATCCCCTGTTCCCTGGAGGAGACTTAAGCGCTGTGCGTACGAGGCACCACATTTCACCACAGGACCAGAAAACTACTTCTGGCCTTTTCTATTTAATGTACCAGACAGAGGCTGAAATTCCTTCTTTGCTTATGATTTCTAGGGTAGTGGTGGGAATATTTTAACTACAGTGTTTTAACTCGTAAGAGAACACTCCTGGACAGCACGACCCACTTTCTGACTAGAAGAACATATACAAGCACTCAAAGCTGGCAGGTCCGTTACACAACAGCTGTACTACCCATAGCAGATATCAATGTGCCAGTAACTGTCTCTGACACCTTATGAGGGGCTACAGCAGATCTATTACAACACTTCACTACCTACCATAGACTACACATCCTACATATCTATATATTCATCTCAGTGAATGCTGAGCGGATGGGATGAGTGAAGGTGGATGGCTGCAGGCAGAGGGAATTTTAGCTGCAATTTGGAGTTTCTCCAGCTCTGTGTAAGAGGTTAAACATCCACAACAGGAAGTCCAATAGACTCAGTGGCTGCTTGTGTGTAATTTATGCAGTGCACTGAGGTATGCGAGAACCTCATAACTCGGGTAGCTCCACCAAGGTTTCAACCCCACTGGATACACAACCTTCTACCTTTTAATCTCTGTACAAGGTAGATTCTTACGCTGTAATTAGGGCTATCTAAACAACCATCTAAATTCCTGTTGAGGAAAACTGGTTTGTCAAGGGAAGGCCAGCTCAGTAATGAAATTAATCAAAACAGATCTAATAAGTGGATGGAAAACTAATACAGATCCAAGAAACAGGAATGAAAATGCATAAAGAAGGGGCTGAAAACTCTGACTGTGACCATGATGTTGTCGATAGAACCCGTCTGCAACTGAGACCTCCAGAAGTTCAAAGTTTCTATCAGTAACCTCTTGTGCATTTAATCTTTAATAATCTTGTGCTTATACTAAAAGAAAGGCTGTGGAAAAGGGTTTTCTTGCTCTCTCTCAAGTTTTCTTTGCCGAGTTGTAAACTACAGTAACACCTAAACTGTAGTGACTGAATAAATCTGAAGAGTGAGACAGCTCTACTTTAAGGAAGGAGTGTACTAACTTAGGAGATACTAAGAATGTATATCTCCTCACACAAAAACATCCAGAACTCATTCGCTTGCAGATTCAGAGAAAGTTCAAGTTCTTTGCAGGGGCTGTGTGTCTAAAATTGTCTATTATAGTCACAGTTCCCCTTCCCTGTCTCTTCTAATCATGTCTGCATTGACTGCATTTTGAAGAGGAAAGTAAACTTAATTTCAAATGGGCAAGTGGCACAATTTTGGCCTGCCACAAGAAATAAGGAATACAACTCAACTATTTGAATTACTAGAAGTGAATTAACTAGTTAACCAATGATTCATATTACAGATTCTTAATCACAGCTTAGGTTTCCGTAATGGAAGAAAGGTCATTCAATGCCCATCAAATGCTGACCTACTTTTGCTGCGCTACCTAATCCATAGCTCTGGCAAGCATGCTCACTTTGTATTTGTTCTCCAATTTGGCAGGGGTAGGAATGTGGCCTCTCCTCCGGAAGGTAGTAAAGTGCTTGCACTGAGGGCACGGCTTCGTACTGGAGTCAATGCGGCTGAGTTCCAGGAAATATTTATACTTGATGATGTCGTCATGGGGCAGGTTATAGAGGACAGTCGTTTCATCCAGGTGTTCACTGCACTCCGTGATCGGGCATTTTATGTCTGCTTGTCCCAGCTGCACCTGCATATAAATAATAATAATAAAAATAAATTACATAAGAACTGTATGACCCTTTGCTTGGAAAGGGTAATATTCTGCAAGTACTGCAGAAGCAAGCATTTGTGAATATTGAGAAAAAAAACCATTTAAAGTATTCTGACAATTTATCTACTATCAAGCGTATCATCTTAAAACTACTCCAAGTGCTCCACAGTTTTTCCAGAAGATACTGTTGTAGCCGAACAGAAAAGCTAGTTACCCCTATGACAACCAGAAGTGTTAAAAAGTATAGTCTCAGTATACAAACGGCCATGGTGTTGTCCAAGAAATCAAAACACGATGTCTAACTAGCAGCATCCCTTCAGTACTCCGTGCTCCAGGTGTAACAGTCACCCCTCCGCTGCCCTGCCTCATATGGGTTGTGAGGAGGTAGACAGTGGAAACACCCGTTTCACTACAACACATGTTGTGGATTACAGCCTGGAAAATCGAAGCAAATTTGGGGTCATGAGAGAGTCCAGCAGTGCTGATCCAGTGCTAGCCCTGAGCTAACTCCTGCTATGCCCACCCAGCATCCCTGCAGTCGAGCTCCTGGAAACCTCATCACGCTTTCTGCGTGAGCAGAAAGCGTCACCTGGGCCCAGGGCTGACCAAGCTAATGAGCTCCCCCAGAANATGCTAGGCTGCATGAGCAGAAAGCGTCACCTGACCAAGCTAATGAGCTCCCCCAGAACTCAGGGTGCTGGAGAGTTAAAATAGCCAACAGTAACAAATAACAAATATAAATAACAGCTCCACAGAAACAAGCTCAAGTCTAGTGCATCTGAAACTACAGTTGACCTAACGAGCCTTGACCGCTCAAGCTGAGTCATGTGGTCAGATACTCGGAGGGGGTCCCTGGAGCTCGTGGTTCTGCAGGCAGTGCTGGGGCCAGGGCCACACACCTCACACCGGCAGGCTCCATGTCTTTGGAGAGCCACCAAGGCAGCAGATCCCCGCTGGCCTGGCAGCAGAATGGCTGTGGATGTTTGGCATGGAGCCTGGATAAATAAACCCTGTGGGATCTGAAGGGAGTCTGCAAGGACCCAATTGGACCCGATTTGCATCTGCCACAAGTCATCTTGGATCCTGTGCGTGAGGGCTGGTTGCACAAGTAGGGCTGGCCACCTGCCCAGGTCCTTCCAGACTGAGTATCTCCATGCAAGGAGCAAGAGGTTTAATGGCGGAAAGGACATCTCCAGGAATCACTGTTGCAAAGATGGGGAGTTCGGCTTGCCTAGATAAGAGCATTCATTAAACATGCTCCATCACAGGAACCTCCAGTGTATTAAAAGTGACAGGAGCACATCAAATTTGGATGCAGATCTCAAGACTGCATACATAGTGGCACCAAAATAAGTCTTAAATGGTGTATTAGCAATGTCTCCAAATTAAGCCAAGAAAGGAAGAATGAAAAAATAAAAGAAGCACTGTTGCTGCCTCAGCAACAAAGCTACTGTAAAGGGACACTGGCAAAGCTGCATGGGCTTTAACTCAATGAGAACTAATTTAGGCAGCAGTAACAGGATGGGAGAAGTCATAGCAAGATGACATAAAACCCAAGGTTCATACTGACTTCAAAGAAAGCCACCGCGCTGCGTTACGTGGAGATCTGCTCGGTGTTAAGCGGAGCAGCCAGTCCATGGCAGAGAGCGAGGAGCCGCCTGCTGAGGACAAGGGCCGGGGGTGCTGCAGCACCCGGCACCACAGAGCGGCTGCTCAGCCCGGGGGAGCCCGCGGGCCGGGCCGGATCCGCCGGGCGCAGGGACAGGCTCCTTCCCACTCAAACACGCGCTCCCATCAGCAGCTCCTCCGAACCGGGGCTGCAGCTCGAAGCGGAGCAGAGCCTCAGCATGCGCCAGCAAAGACTAGCTGGAGTTTGAAATGTTTGTCTTTTACATGGGCTGGCATGGAGCAAAAAGAGCCAGTGCTCAGAGATGCCACCAGAAAAACAAGGCACGTGTTTTAAAAAAAAAAAAGGGGGAGGGGGGGAATGACCTCATTTTATGACTGGAAGACACCGTTTTACCTGTAGCATCATATGAAAGTTGAGCTCAACTATCTGACATTGGTAGTGATTTGTTGCAGAAATACATGACATTAACATGAACCGCCTCAGAAATTAAAAGCAAGTTAGAATTAGGCCACAAGAAAAACCTAGCTTCATGACTCAGCAAATTAAGTGTCCGTGGTTTGAAGGGGAAGCCACCACTTGACAAATGCAATCTACAGTTTCACCATGTGATCCTAAACAAACTCACTAGGAATTGTTTCATGGTCAAATGGACCGTGGTTAATCTATTATCAAACTATTTTGATTAGAGATGGAGTTCCCCTGGACAATCCAGTTGAGCTGCTGAAAGTCCTACCATAAACACAGAAAGTTTTGCAGACTTTGAAACTCCCAAAACCTGCACACTCCAGCCTAAGTCCTTTTTTATGTACATGATGAAACCACAAAGAAAAACCCCAAGCCAACCAACCAACACACCCGCACAACCAAAAAAGCCAAAAAAGAACCATCCACCAAGAACCCGTGCACTAAACTAGGGAAACAGTTTGTAACAGCAGGAAGACAGTTTTTAACAGAGCTATGTGCAGCTTTTCCAATGCTGAAATGATCCGTGGAAGGTTCCATTTAGGGAAATGAAGGCACAACAATTTAAAAAGGAAGTGTCAAATGAATCCCACCTATGGCCACTTTTTTTTTTTTTTTTTTTTAAATTAGAAGAACACTGAAAGAGGTGAACCGTTTTGCTGGAAGTAAACTAAGCCACAACGGAATGACACCTCACGCTGCATCTGGCATTTAAGCCCGCGCTTACGAAACACTGTTTATACGAAACGCTGGCCAGAGCTCGAACAAACCTGCGTTTATAGAATGAAGAAACACAAAGCTGAACACTTTCTAGTTTTCATGCCCACAGCGCATTCGATTAATACGCGCGGTAAGAGTCGAGTGCGGCTGCAGTGTTTATTTTGAAAACGTGTTTTACACCCACTTGAAGTCAGTCATTTTTATCCTCTGTAATAGTTTCAGGCTTCCAAGCTTGACAAAGATGGATTCTTTTCCCGTGTTTTGAACGGGACCGACCAGGGCCGCCTTCCGCAGGAGCAGCCACCTCAATGGGGCCTTGTCCTCCCCACAGGGCGCAGCTTTGTCCGCGCACCAGCGCTGGCCACGGACGCGAGCGCCGCCTCAGGAGCAGCCTCTTGGCCCACCTGCCGCTACGGACCCAGGAGGGGCTGGGGAACGGGAGAGAAAAACCTGTTTTAACCTTGATAATAAATAACCTGTCTTATTCTTTCCTCCATTTTTTTTTAAAAGAAGTTCTGAAGAGTCTTATTACTCTTTAGAGTAAAGTTCAGCCGACATCAGAAGCACCGATTTATACCTGCCATTTAGTTTGGCCAAAATTGGATGCAGAGTAATCTGCTTAGGGTGTATTTGCCAGGGAAACTATATTCCTTAAATAAGGGGCTATTCTACTTTAAAACGGACACACATGCCAACTAGCATTTGCTTGCTCAAAATTTACTCCTCGCTCAGAGATGCGCATACTCTCCAAACGAGTCAATCTTTCATGCTTTTCAGTGTTGAAAAGTCCCCAGTGCCGTATCTAGTCTGCACCACTGTGTGCAACAGTGGCATTTCTGCCAAATTCTCCCCTGAAAACATCCCTGTAAGCTATCAAGGATAAAGAACATAGAAGGTTATTTTTATTCTATATTATTCTTCATGCAAAAAGATTTCTTCTGGAACTGCACAGATGCAAGTAGAGGCCACGTTCTGGCCTACAAGAATTTTACATATTATGAAGGAAGAAACAAGTGGAAGGAAATTTCTTTCATTTATAAGAAAAATCCTATTGCCCTCTAGGCCACTGGAAATGTTGTTCATTCTCACTTTTAAGGGTAATTGGCAAATTAGTGGAGAACTGTTTTTCTTTTAAGTTTAAGTGGGGAAAGTGCTATTTTGACTTTTCCTAAAAAGGACAAAGCAAACCAAATGAGCCAAAAAAGCAAACAAAAAAACCCCAACGCCCTCAGGGAGCAGTTCTGGGGCTCGCCACGGCTCAGGATGCTACAGTGGTAGGTGCTCTACAGATTAAATCCCAATAAACATGATGGAACAAGGGCAGCCAGGGGAAAAATAAATAAATAAATGTTGAGCAACCTTCCAGTAAACCTTCTGCATTTGTATTTAAGGTTGTGCTTCCAGGATCATTTCTGTAGCTTAAATCCTATATTAAGCAGTCCATACGCCCTGCCTCTGGTTTGTGCTGGCCGTAGCCATCTATCCATCCATCAAAAAGAGAAAAAAAAAAAAAAAAAAAA
>VWPW01009222.1:47938-65639 GCA_013389825.1 Crypturellus undulatus
AAAAAGCATGAAGGACTAACTATGAGGTTTGGAGGATTTGTTTGTTTTCTTCCTTTTTTAAAAAGTGCTAAGCAAGTTGATAGAAACCTTGAAACATCACTTCAGGCTGCATTAAACCTTTACAAGGCTCCGGAAACTAGGTTGCCATGTCACCTCACGCTGAATATTTAAAGCAGCAGCTTTGTTCCTAACAGGAGGCATCAGGGTTTCAAAACTGCCACTGGGAAGCACTGGTGCCTGGGGAGCAGGCGAGCAAGGTATCAAACCACTTCTGAAAACGCCGACCTCAACAACAGTCAAATTCAACACTAGCTGAGGAAATTCTAGTTTCATTAATTAATTCCAAAGAATACATAGTCCCTAGCTGGAGAAAATTAACAGGTAGGAAATGAAGAGACATAAGAGAAATTAATTGTTATAAAACACAGCAACAAAAAATGCAGGAAAATGTGTATGTAAGGACATGCAACTCCAGGCTTTGCAAGAGCAAAAAGAAACAATGGACAACTTCAGAGGCAAAAAGCGAGGAGGATAAGTGTTAATTATCAGGAAAAATTTCAAAACTATCTGCTCTAGCATTTCATTATTTTCACTGAAGTACCTCACATGACATTAAACACTCTGACTTACCTATCCACGTACTGTACAAGCTTTCTCCAAATACTAGTTCTGTGTCTGCCCCTGTCACTCCACTTCCGTCCAGGGAATATTCAGTGCTTGTGATGTCTCCTCCCAGGCCAGCTCTGCGCCAAGACAGGAGCCGTAACTCAGAGCTGCCACTGCTGCTACCCAGGAACTTGCTGCCCGAAGCACAATTGATTTCTGGGCAGAGAAGAGAGGTAGCAATATTCACGCTTGTGAATTCTGTGGGGTTTGGGGGCATGCCAAAATACCAAGATAAGTGTTGTGTTTGCTATGCAATCCTCACCAAAATGCTGCCTACAGTTTGGAAAATTTGTATCATCCTGCATAAAATTAAGATCTGAGTTGTCCTGATGTTTTTCTAGAAGGATCAGAACATTGTTTCATTAAAAAATGTGCTATGTTCATGTTGCAATTAATTCAACAGACAAATCTTGTATTTTTTTCTTCCATGTGTACTTCATGCAGACTCCCCCTTCCCTCAATATATTATATGTTTTTTTGAACCAGTAACACCAGGCTATAAAGAAACACCATAAAGGAAAGATGAGAATTTCTGGCAGCAGCAGCAGGACAAAACACAGCTTGTCCTTTTATGGTAATCATCCCCCCCATGGCTAAGATTTCTGATATTTTTCAAAATAAGCCTTGGCACTTTCCCTTGTGGAGAGAGACCCATCTCAGTAACTTTCCCACTCCCTTATTCCCAGTGGGAAGGGAGGAGGATGGCAGCAGTGAACCCCCCCATCTAGACCTGGGCACTCTTTCCTGTCCAGGGGGATCCGCTGGTGTCCTGTGAATGGACTCCATTTCTCACCAGAGCTAAACTTTAATATCTGAGTAACTCATGATGTTTTCGATGGCACCTCTGAAATTCCTTCCACTCCTACACCGTGTGTTCCCTGCTTCTACAGAAGCTGACACTGCTGAAACTATAAAAAATGGATTTTACTGTCATATTTTGTTTGGGAACAGGATAAAGTAAATTGCCATGAACAGAGGGGAAGAAAAAAATGGAATTTTATATTAAAATATAATCACTTAAAACTCTGGGTCACTCAGGTAAAAAGGAAAAAAGAAAAAAAAGTCACAGACAAATATGAAAAAGCCAAAGGATGCTAAGAATGCTTACACTCAAACCCACAGGCCGCTTGCTGCCAAAAAAGTGGTAAGACAGCACCAAGGGAAAGTTTAAGAACATTTTATAGAATCATTTAGATTTAATGAAACATCTTTTATTAAAGGTAAAATAGAGCTTTTGCTATATTCTAGTGCATAGAATACCCTAATTATAAAGCCATTTTTAGTAGTGAGATCTCTGGAGTCTACTTTCCACTTCTAATGAAAAATATATTTTGTATAAATATTTTAATGCAAGTATGCTAAGTATTAGAGAAGAATGAAGAACAGACTTCTATGCAGTTTAACTGGAATGAAAAACTGCTCCTGTCATTCAAATACTGACTTCTCCCACTGATCTCTCTCATGCCTTCACATGCAGAACAATTGTACAGGTTTTGCAAACTGAACAACATAATGTATGAGGAAGCCCCATCAAATTGCCTATGTTAAAGAGTATGAAAAACATTAAGAAAGATAGGGAAAGCGCTAAAACGCACACTAGTACTAATTTCCTTGTCTGCTACATAATTTTTGTACTAGAGTACAGCTATGTTTAAGCACAAAAATCTAGTTCCATTTGATTTCTTGTTTGTACAATCTACAAAACTGAAATTAGTAACAAAACAACAAAAAATCCCACAGGTTAAAAAGCCTTTCAATACACAGGAAAAATGATGCTGCAGCAGGAGAATAAACAAAGCTTCATAAAAACATTTTTCAAAGTGCATCCTCAGCTAGTTCTGCATACAAACCAACCTCTGGGGAAACAGTCATTAATTTCCTGCAACAGCACATGAATGTTTTGCAGAACAAGTGTATTTTCTCTGAACAGCACCTTGATTTATCTCAAAGCGTAGCTCCTGGCAACCTGCAGGGCCAAAGCTGAGCTCGCCAACCAAGGCACAGCAAGTGATGCGAGGAGCTCTGGGGTAGGGATCCCGCAAACATTTCAGGGTCAGAACATTTCTACCTGGAAGAAATCTAGACCAAGAGGCACATTTTGGTTTGCTTGAGACTGACAGCCGACCCTCCCGGCGGCCGCAGGGTCTTAGTGCCCGGATGACACTTTTGCCCAGGAAAAGTAGCCTTGCAGAATTCGCTGGGAAGCTCAACCACCACCCTCACTAACGAGGACTGCAGCTGAACGCAACAGGGTGAAAAGTGTTTGGTTCTTCTCCTAAATGAAGGACAGGACAAGCCACACGCATCCAGTTCCGTGCAACGGCAATGCTCATAAAAGGTCCTTGGGAAAGCAAACCTCGTTGAGCTGCAAACACGACTGCAGTGCAGTATTGAGAGTCCAGCCACATAGTAATTCTTTTTTAAAAAACTCGAAGAGATCAGGACTGTTTTGTTTTGTCAGCAAATTCAACCCCACCTCCAAATTTACAGGCTTAGGCGAAAAGCACACCTTTGCAACAATTTTACAAGTTTGCAATCACTATCATTTGAAGCCCTGTCAACAACAAAAACATCCTCCCCTCAGAAAGCTAGAGGCAAAACTGACTTTAAAGACAGTTTAAACTGGAGTTACAAATAGACACGATTCTAAGATTCTTTCACCGTGATCCCTATAGCACATTTGAGGCTGATCAGCTGTCCTAGTTCTGCATTTTTTCAGTTAAAACATTAAGCTATGAAAATCACATTTGCAACATATAGCACTAGAGTTAACATCTGTTTTGCAATCGAAAAAAAAATAAAAGGATGTATGAGGGCAAATGCTCTTAAGCCCAAACTCAAAGAATATCGTTTCTGAAATGCAAATAAGTGATTAAAGCTTTAATATGCTAAATCACCATGAAAACTTCCCACTCATTTGATATGCTCTCTAAATTGGGTAAGGCGAGATAATTATTTTTATTATTATTATGATACAGCCCATTTTCTCTCTGGACTTCTTAATGCTGACCTATCTGGTCACTTAAACGCATAAGTACTTGACCACTTGGGCTGAATTAAAGAAATTCTTTATTAGAGCCAACATATGGATTTAACTGAAACAGTGAAACTGCAACGGAGTGCATCTGCCGCATGCGTCGTCGCATAATTTTGTCATGTGTTAAACACTGCCTAGGAACTTGCTCTAATCCTTTTCCTAACTCCACAAACCAAACTGTATTGCAAGTGAGGGAAGGAAAGAGAAAAACAGGAGGAAAAAAACGGTGAGGTGGCAGGCAAGGTCATGTCAGTCTCACAGTTACTCCCTTCTCATTCCTGGAGCTTGGGAGCGGAGTAGGAAAAGAGAGAACAAGATTCAGCAACACTTTGCTGTTTGAGCAGTGTCTTAAATAAGCAGATAAATAAAAAGCCAACACTTCAGCAATGATCAGTACAAAGTTAGATAATCTTCCCGTTACAGGCATCTATGATGCTATTCTTCCAAAGTTTCACAACTGAAAGACATTGCCACATAATAGAAACACAAAGTAGAGCCATCAAAATCTGCAAGCTAAAAATCACAGGCAGTTGAGTAATATCTGAAGCAATACACGAAGAAGCAGCAACATAAGAAGATGCAGAAGCCCTCCCTCTGCATGGAGCTCAGCCCGCAGATGCACAGCAGTGAGTGGTGACTAACTTCTTAATCCCACCGTCCCCGACAGGTGCCTAAGGCTCAGCCTCACGGAAGCGCCCATGGTCACCACTGCCACACAGAGCGTGGCCACGTGCTGTGACTGCAGTCCGATTTATTTGCCCCAAAGAAGCTGCAGAGGCAGGAGATTGCCACCTCACTTTATCGAGGGTCTCCTGCAAGGAGGTCTCTCCCTCTTGTTCCATTATGCATTGATGAGGAGAAAAAATAGGGCAAACATTCCAATGACAACGGAGTGAAGGAGAATTTAGAACTGAAGAGCAATTTCTTCACCCAAAGTCACACTGCACACAATAGATGCTTGACTTCTAATACACAGCTACTTCATTTAAGGCCAATTATAAATAACCTATAATGTGGCCAAGTTGGTTTTAACTTGTATAACCTACTCAACCTTTTTCAGTGTCTGACTCCAAATACCACAGCAAAAGAAACCCCATTATGGTGGGGATGCCACTGTATTAAATAAGCTACTGGCAGTTGAAAGGAAACACATCCAGGAAAATGGCGAAGAGGGGATGAATCCAGGAGAATCCAGGCGAAGGAAGAGAGATAGCAGAAGCTGGGAAGGGCAGGAACAGAGGTCACTCTCCATGATCCTTGCAGTACTTAGCAGATAAGCAGTATGCGCTTTGATTATGAAGCGGCTCAGCTTCCTGCCATAAATAAAGATTCTATAACCCACTCAAAATACCAATTAGCCAGCCAGGCACTTCATTTTATTTGTCTTTTCTTATCCCTTAGTAACATGTCCATTTTCCATGTGTATCAATAGACCACTACACAACATACACTTATCTCATGTATTCTCGTGTCTCATCATTTTTTCCACCATGGCTTAGGAATGTGAAGTAGCTCATTAAAGATCATAAGCCGTATCTTTCCGAAGCAGTTTTAAAATATTTAAATGCTTATTAGTCTCCACAGCTCTCCAAGCTTCTTTTCTTTTTTATAATGCTTTGCTCAAACGCACAGGTGGGTTTGTCATCAGTGCATTAGCCCCCAATACTGGTTATCAGCATATATATCTCCCAGGCTAAGAAACAAACCAGCACTTCTACGAAATTTATCTTCCTGAACAGATACCACTGCTGAAATCATCTCCACTGCATGAAACCAAAGCCCTGCAGGAAATCAATTTAGTCTGGTCTAATCTAGTCTAATTTAACAAGGACTGAATGAAAGTATCTTTTAACTGTTATACAATGTCCGAAGTTGCAGCAGATTAAAGATGCAGGCGCACGCAGAACATTAAAGATGCAAGACATGCACTTGGCTACCCAGTCTCTATCTCCACTCAAAATTTGCTGATTTTAACGTTTGTCTAGCTTCTACATATAGCAACCATAAAGGGCATGACAGCCTCAGCAATTCTGCTCGGGTGCCTTGTGGATATATTTTGGAACAAATACAGAAATTTGGCATTACTGAATCTCAGCCTCCTCAGCAGTAAAGCCCTCTATGTGCACCGGGCCCAGTGCAGAGCCAGGATGGATTTCTCCCAAATCCCAAATGGATTTCTCCCAAATCCCAAGCAAGTCATCTTGCAGCCACTCCCGTTCTATCCAAAGGCTACCTGGCAGCCAATATAAGTACTTTAAGAACAGTAAAATCCCTTCCACCAATCCTGTTAGATACTGGTACCAGTAACTGGAAGGAGGAAGACACAACAACCACCACCATTTGAATGAGACTCAGGAGACAAATGCAAGAGAAAAAAAAAAAAAAAGTTGGGAGCAAAAACACCCCACCCCTTCCACAGAGGGGTTTTTGCAATGTTATGCTGCAATATTTTTGATGCTTTAATCATCTGTTCAGTTCATTGTTTCCATGTGATCACACACTATGTAAACTGGAACAATCACTTCACTTTTTTTTTTTTTCTTCATTCTCTCACATGTTTCTTTATACAACAGCTTGCGTGAAACTCCCTCGGAAAGTCATTTCAAAGGCATCCTCTATGCTCTAGTTCAAGTCAGGCGACAGCCAAGCAGCTTCTCCTCAGAGACTGGGCAAACTTGAAAAATTTTCCTATTCAGCCCTATCAGTGTAATCAAAAGCTTGGTTAGATGTTTTGAAATTTAGTTGAAAGCCATTTTTTTTTCCTAAAAACTGCTTAACCCATCCAACTTGGGATTCCTTACAGACAAGTGAGGCATGACGACAGAGGGCAGTTTTAAGTAACACAAGATGATGAAAACACTTTGGTCATTTCCTCCTTTAACTCAAGTTTCCCTGCAGCAGAGCTCACCCTCAGAAACATAGACGGTCCCATCAAAACGGGTCAAATACCAGGTCTGGCAGGCCCACATTACCGGTACTTTTTCACAGGATCACAGACTCTGAACTCCTTAACTCCAAGAGACTGGAAAGGATGACATAGATCTCTCCTTGCTCCCTCAAATACAAAGCCTCACTCTGCTTTTTAGGCTAACTTAATTCATGACAAGTTTCTGCAATTCCTGTGGTGCTAAAATTTAGGATGCAGCTTTCCACCTTACCTCCTCTTGGATTTAGGGGGAACAGCCAACTCTCCTCTCCATTCTTATGGGGAACAAACCGTTTGCATGTGCACAACGGAGCCTTCGCTCTGCAACCACCTTTCCTGGTCCCTGCCATCTTTCTCCAACACAAGTGCCCAAGATGCAAATTCAGCCTCACCAGATACCAGTGTAACTCTCTTCCCCCTACTACACCCAAGACTTGCACCTAATTTCTTTAGCATTTCTATCATATGAGCTGCTTGTCATATACTGTCATTACCCAAAATCTCTGCCTTACTAATATTCCAAAAGCCAGGCTCCCACCTGAAAAAGAGAAAAGGCTGATTTTGGTCTAATTGCATGCTCTGGCACCTAGCTGTAATAGCTTTCATTCTAATTCTGGAAAACCTTATCTCAGTGATCAACACACAGGACCACTGGCTCATCCAGCTCTGATAAAACTTCAAACTCTCCTAAGTCAAAACTCTCTACAGAAGCCAATGGTAGGTTGGTATCAGACAATACTTATCTCCTGGTGTCAGTTCATCATGGAGGAACAGAGGAGGCCCTTCCCTCCTCCTTCCCTTCCCCTAAAGCAACAAATATCTCACTGCTTCCAAGAAACACACTTTCAGCTTGCAGAAGCCATAGCTACAGCCCATTCATGTCACTGCAAATATTAGAAGTGCAGCTTGCAGCTTAAAAAATAAAAAATAAAAAAAAATACAACAACAAAAAACCTCTGAGGAATTAATATCTGTTGCCAGAATAGAATTAAAACTGTATACGTTGAAAACCTACAGAATATACCTAGAGAAAGCAAGCAACGAGCTTCGAATGCATCAAGAAGGGAAAACAAACAAGCAACCCCCAGGCCCACACTCCCCTCTAATGCCAAAGTTCATTTATATTTGTGCTTTATCCAAACAATTATCTCCTTTGCCAACAAGTTATCTTATCTTAAGTCTGATTCCAGACATTAAAAAGTCAGTTAGCATGGACAATAATACACTGAAAAGGTAATTAATTGATTTTGGTTATTTTCTTTAAAAAGAGTGCATTTTTTTTCCCCCCCCTCTCTCTCCTCTGTACTTACACGAACAAATGGTATGACCAAGCTCAAAAGCAACCTTCATCAACAAAGAGTTTCTTAAGCTGAAATCTCAAGATGATGCATTCGCTGCCATGGAAGCACTGCCTTATACCTTGTCTCTGCTGTGACCCTGCAGAATAAAATCAGCTTTAACAGCAACCTTCAGACATTTTGTCTTTGGGGGTAAAATAAAATAAATAAATAAATAAATAAAAGACGACCAAACCCCAAAATCTCCCTTTCATCCTGAGTGCTGCATCTCGACTCATTTGTTATTCTGATAGATAAGGAGCTCAATGAACTTCTTCGAAAGCTGCCTAGTACAGGAAAATTTTCTTTTACTCACACGAATATAATGAGCACATTTGGCACTTCTTGCCAAACTAAAGCTGTTGAAACAAGCAAGATTTGATAAGAGGCCTCTGATTTGCAGAGCATATTCACACGAAAAGCTTCACTTTTAAAATGCCTTAGGGAGAATCTGTTCCATATTCTAAAACGTTGAGGAAGCTTAAGAATCCCAGCTCACTGAAAGTTTCTCCTTTTGTGATGTGACAAGAATAAACTCCTAAAACAGAGGACTGGAGATGAGGAGGCAGCAGCCAGGGCTGGACCTAGGACTCGAGGGCTGCGGTAGCTCTGGAGGGGGCTCTGCATGTGCCAAACCCATCCAGAGAGCTGTGAGTACACATGCGCCCGTAGGAGCTGGATGAGCCGCGACTTCCTCCGGACCGTGAAAGAGGAAATGATGCAGCAACGCGACTAAATTTCAGTTCTGATTTCATCAAGCTCCAACGAAAACCTTCACGCGCAGTCATCTGTACAGGTTCTTTCCTACGTACTGCCTTGTCAGTCATTTTATTTTGACAAACTGTCACCTGTTGACAAAATAAGTGGCCATAGACATTCCACTTTGTGGTGGAATAAATATTTGCACAGCTACAGTATGAGAATGAAGAACTTGATGATAAAAAGTCAGAATGGATGATAAATCTTAATTTCAGTTCTCCCAGCGGATCTAGGAAAGAGATGACAGGAAAGGGATGAAAGGCCAAGTGCAAGGTCCTGCATCTGGGGAGAAATAACCCCAGATACCAGCACAGGTTGGGGACCTGGGCGTCATGGTGGACGACAGGTTGACCATGAGGCAGCAGTGTGCCCTCGTGGCGAAGAAGGCCAATGGCATCCTGGGATGCATTAAGAGGAGCATCTCCAGCAGGTCGAGGGAGGTGATCCTGCCCCTCTACTCAGCCCTGGTGAGGCCACATCTGGAGTACTGTGTCCAGTTCTGGGCCCCCCAGTACAAGAGGGATGTGGAGCTGCTGGAGAGAGTCCAGCGCAGGGCGACTAGGATGATCAGGGGCCTGGAACATCTGCCCTATGAGGAGAGGCTGAGGGAGCTGGGCCTGTTCAGCCTGGAGAAGAGAAGGCTGAGAGGGGACCTGATCTGTGTGTACAAGTACCTCAAGGGAGGCAGTGAGGAGGATGGGGCTGGCCTCTTTTCAGTGGTGGCCACCAACAGAACTAGAGATAATAGCCACAAACTGAAACACCAAAAATTCCACAGGAACTTAAAGAAAAATTTCTTGACAGTGAGGGTGACAGAGCACTGAACAGGCTGCCAAAATAAGCTGTGGAATCTCCTTCTGTGGAGATCTTCAAAAGTCGCCTGGACGCCACCCTGTGCCATGTGCTGTAGGTGGCCCTGTGTGTGCAGGGGGGTTGGACTAGATGACCTCTAGAGGTCCCTTCCTACCTCAACCATTCTGTGATTCTATGATGTAGGAACAGCAATGAACAAGTTATGGAGATGCAGCATTGCTGGCTTAAGTGACTGCAAAACCTTTTGTCTTATACTAGACACAGTTCTACCTGCTCCTCGTCATAGAGAAAGGAAAACAATGAAAGCCATAACTCATTTCAGATCCACAATTTCACAGGAGTCATGATCCAGCCTTTTCTGGCTAGGACTCCACCTGCCTTAGTTTAGAGGAGGTCCTCATGGAGCCGAGTCTTCTACGACACTTCATGCAGGATTTGCCTGCCTGAGGGCTGAGCTGTGTGTTACTCACAAAGGGGGCCAAAAACCAGGCCTGCACACAGAATACCTTCTTCACTGAGGCAAAAGCACCCAGTAACAGCCACCAGTAAACAGGAATCCTCACATCACAACTCACTGCAAATGCAGTTTAAATCTCAGAAACTGGAAAGCTGCCAGCAATTCAAAATAGCCATACAACTCCAGAAGGCATCTTTAAAAGTTTGAAAATTATTCTTCAGTGTTACTGAGAAGTGCAACAGAAGCAAGACTGTATTTTCCATCATACAAATGGGTGAGAATTTCTGAGGTTGCTTAATTTTCATCTCCCATCTGTCGGGAAAATAAGGGCTGTACGTCAAGTCGCTTTGAGGTCTAGATAACTGTGTATACATCAATACCTGGAAGGCTGCAACAGCAAGAACATTTTGGCAGAAGTCCAGTGTTTACAACTGGTATTCTAACCTCACACCGACATTAAAACACACCATCATCCCCATAATTCTCCCTGGAGTACTAACATCTACGTTTTGTAGCTGGTACACAGCACTCGGAGTCCTATTACTACTGAACATGTTTGCCCTTTTGTGGATCCATCCATTTCAAAAGTCTTTTAAGTTGTGCATTCTTTCCCCTTTTTAAGCTGCACACTAATACCATGAAGTTAACTAAGCAGAGTTTCCAAGCTATTAACACAACTGAGCTGCATATGCACTTGAAAAGCGCTGAATAGTTTACATACTTGTTTCTATAAATCTTTTAAGGGAATACTTCCAAGTAGACAAATTATACCTGGCACCACACAGGTGCACTGGAATGGAAAGGCTCAAGGTGTCCTATCCCCAAAGCAGAATAGTTGAGAAGTTCAGAATCTCTCCCACTTTTGTGCCCATATACAGCACTAACAGTAACAAAAATAACAAAGTACTTTTTAGCTGCTCAGGGAAACAGCACTTCTCACAGTACCTCTGAAATCGTACCATTCACATCACAACACGTCTCCCTATGCCATGCCTCTTTGCCCTCTATAGGGTAGTAGTCGTAATGTGACAACCATCTCCCCAAATGCTCTGCACTGAAACTATCTGCTTTAAACTATGCTAAAGGCTACCACTTTTTTTTTTTTTTTAATTAAAGTTAAATTTATTCTTCCTGCCTGCCACACACCATAGGAAAACAGAAATAAGTCCCTTCTGGTTATCATTTACCAGAACTAGCCTGTATTTAGCTATAAGTTTAAACAAAGACAAAGGATCCACCTTATATATTAAGGCCAACAATTTTCATAATTCCCTTTTGTTTTACGAAAGTTGATTCGAGCGAGCCTACCTTCTGGGTCAAACCGAGTCTTACAACATCATCAAGCCCTTCCCATCCGGGCAACCTTCTTCTCATTCTTCTTCCTTCCTTGTATTGTACGACCAACCTCACAGAACCACATCCCAGCTGAAAGCAGTTAGATAGGACTTCCCTTTCCGTAAAAGCTAAAGGGACAGAGCCATTCAGATCCCCATCCTACCCCTAAGCTGAGGCATCATTCCTATAAAAACAGTGCAGCCAAATCAATTAAATGACAGATGTAACTGCCTCTGGTGCCATGCAGAGCACACAGATGGCAGAAAGTAACAAACAGTAGTATCAACAGCACTAAGATTTGCCGGTGTTTAACTCTGCCCCTTACCACTGCTTTATCTGATATATTCTGATCTCCACCCTCAGTAAAAGCCTCAGGTGGGCAAACAAAGGGGGAGTCTACACAAAGATACTTTTATTTTTTATTATATTCATCTGATATTCCTAATAACTTGAAGGGAGACATTTTCAGTTTATAAATGTGTTATAAAATTATACGTATATAGCCAACATGTAAGCTAAACAGCATGTTATGGAATTTCTGTATCTTTTCATTGAATTGTAGTCTATAAAGGGCACAGACCTTCTAGTAATTACGTAAATGAAAGGTAGCAACTGTGTGGCCTCCCAACACATTTATGAAAATACACACTAACCTTAAAATGATGCAGAGGGGAAGATTTAGGCCAATGTAGATTCTAAGCCACTTCAATTTCATTTCCAAAACTGTTTTAAACTAACATTAAAATTCAAATCTTCTGCACCGTTAAACCTAAAAATTTTCTTCTCTAAAATTTTCATCTGAATTTATCCAGTACCACTCACATTAATTACCTTAAGCAATTGTTTCCACAAGGTTACTTGAAGCGTAATGGATGTAGACCACAGTAGAAAACTGTATCTTCAAGGGGAAAAAAAAAATTCAACAGGAATTCTGCTGATTCTAGGCTCACACTAACTTTCAAATAAAATCCATTTCTTTGCCTTACTGAAAGTTCAAGTGCATAAAAAAATTGCTCAGAAGTTAAAAGGCCTCTTTGTCACTAGATCAATTTCTCACTTTTTCTACATTAGAAAAGTCAATGTTCTTGTTCAGATGGAAGACTTAGATGCAATTTTTTTGAGAGAGAGAGAGGCAGGGGTAACAGATCTCCTACAAAAAGTATTAAAGGAAAAAAAAAAAAAAAAAAAGGCAAGACAGGTGAAAGAAAGGTAAGGGCAAGCAGCTGAGGCAGACTACAAGGCAGAGAAGCCAACATAACTGGGTGGGTAATTAATACCCTTCTACAGCAGCCTGTGGGCATTCAGCGAAAGAAGGCAACAGCAACCTAAGTTCTTTCGAAAAAAAAAAAATGATATCTCTTGGAGCTCTTAATCATTCTGACAATTTTGTACTCGCATCCTGCCCATTTAAGAGATGCACTTTTCTTGAGCCCAGCTGGCACGGACAGCAGGAAGCAAGATATTTGTACAAGAAGAGAGGAATGAAGGGCCAAGAGGCCCCAGAGCAGTTGGGAGACCAGTTGCTCTGGCTGGAGGACCAGAAGAACAAGGTAGAGGTGGCTGCAGGCTGCCCAAACCCCACATCTCCCTGTTTGGGGCAGTTACAGCTAAGAGAGGATGGCCACCCATTCCAGCAATACATCCAGTACAAGCTTATCCCCTTAGCAAGGGGAACCCATAGTGGTCCACATACCATAAATTTGGAGCTACTTTTGTACAAGGAATGAACATAGTACAAAAGTAGTGTGCTGGAAGATCTAGGTCTACGTGCACCTGAACTAGGCAGTATTAAGATGCCAGAATATTGCTCAAAGACTTTTCTTAAATACATGCAATATATATAATTATACACAGAAGAATACATATGTGTATATATGCATACGTGTGCAATATATATTTCTAGTAGACACTGATTTTGCAAGAGTTTTCCTTGAAATCAAAGATTCGGCCCCAACTGTATCCAGTAACAAGCATCCAGAGGGACTGAAGTCAGTCATGTGCCTATACAACCTTAAAGATTAGCACCCCTAAATAGTCTTTATTAGTTTAAGTTAATAAAGACTAGTAAAGAATAATCTTGGAGTAATAAGGATTCTAACCCACCACACTTCTCTTCCTTTGCTTTCTACCAACCCTTCTCTTTCCATCCTCTGAGAGCTTCAGCTGCTGGGCGCCTGCTGACCCTGCCATCAGCTCCCGGGAGGCAGCTGGTGGCCAGCCCGTCCGCTTGGTGGCCAGTGCGGGACCGATGGGCGACTCTGCACACAGGGCCCACACATCGCATCCCTCGCAGCCAGGCCGCAGCCCCACAGGGGAATCCGGTGCCTGAGCACGTGCACAGGTGAGCTCCCCGCCAGCTAGCATGGCCTTCTAAACACATTACGAATATATATGTAAAAATAATAATAATAAATTTAAAACTCCTGACTCCTTGCTGCTTTTTGTCCTGGATTTTTTAGAGATTATGCATGGGAGAAATAAAAAAAAAAAAAAAAAAAAAAAAAAAAAAAAAAAAANCAAATCCCCAAAACAAAAAAGAAAAAGAAAAAAATAATAAAAATTAAAATAATAAAATAAAAAACAAAAAAAAGGTTTAAGTGAGGGGAAGCTGACCACAAGATCTCAAGTCACCAGTAGAGGAACACTGGTAAGAGATCCCAGGCAGGTGGAAGATCACAGATTATTTTGCTCAAGAGAGTTAAGGAGGATTCAAACTTCGCCAAAAGCAACCGCCCACGAGATGCTGTCAGGTGCAACCCCCCACCCAACAGTCCCTTCTGCTTCAGTCACGTCCACCGAGCTGACTCATGCTCCTACAATTAATGCCGTATCTGATTGGGAATATAGCATGCTGCGCAAGTTAACTGCACCTAGAGCCCTTTAATAAAAGCATGCCTGCTCCAAGAAAATTACAAAATTTACAAAATAAAGCATTGCTAATGAACACAGGATCAAAACTGGATTATCAGGTTTCCTAATTTGCAAGTGGAAAAGGCAGCCAGTAAAAATCTCCGAGGTTTAAGACACTTGTAAACTTATAGCAAAAGTGAAGTAAGTGTAGATACAATTATAAATACATATGTTTTGTCAAACGTTTATTAGAGAGAATACTGTAATTTATGGATGTTAGGAAACAGCATATGTTAATTTGGTCTATGTAGTACTTGCTAAAAAGTGAGGGATGAGATTATTTTTCTGAACAGCACTCATCAGATCTACAGATTGGAGAGATGCGAAAACACATATAAACCTTGGCCTCTTTACCAGGCAAAGTTAAGTTAAATATAAAATCTTAGTTAAACAGTTGCTCTCTCTTTCTCTCTTCTTATGTCCAATTTCTCACTATGCGTTTGTTTTCCTAAAGAAAATTTCCAAACAAAAACCCCATGGACACACACACGCACGAAGAGCGAAACAAGGCGCAAATACTCCCCTCTGACTCAGATTTACAAGCAGCCAGGAGAGGTTAGGAAGTGATTCACTCATTTAGGCAACCTATGCGTGCGCACAGCTTCTGGAACAGACCGCGCTTGATGCGATGCTAAATGCAGACGGAGATGCAGAGAGCAGGAAAGGCAAACGCAACACTATTTTTATAGATTTGTGTGTGTGAATAAATATGGCCACAGCCCAACCTGTGCGAGTACTGCCCCTGTGCCACTCCGCACTGGGTAAACGGAGGCACAGACGAGCTGTGCCCGTACCAAAAGGGAGGCTTTTGCTGAGCCCTAGGCTCGCGCACTGGCTCCTGCGCGGCTGCAAAATCTTTGGAAGGGATTATGCAGCAAGGCGCAGGTGATAAGAGGCATTGGATTTCACCTCTCAGGCCCTTCCAATCCTACATTCCTAAACCAATTAGCCTCATTTCCCCCACGCCTGTAAAACCAGCAGAGCACCTGGTGGCACTGGGGGCATTTTCACCTGGATAATCTTCTTTTCAGCAATACCTAAAACTTGAATTGATTTTTCTAATCTATAAAGTGTAATAATGCACAAGTTTCCACAGCTGGAAGAGAAACATTAAATAAAACACAGTTCTTCAGTGTTCTGTCAAGGTACTCCAAAATTCAGCATATACCTTGCATACACCCTGCTCCAGGTACTTAAGAGTCAATGTCCTTTAACCAAGGACACAGAATGCTACTTCTTTGACAGAGTCCAAATCCAAACAAGGTGCATTACTCCCCTGCTCTGTTCCTAGACTAATCCAACTCTACGAAAACCGAAAATTTGTTTAAATTTTTAGATAGAATCAACTTTTCAACATTACTCTTTTTTAAACTTTTGACAAGCTTATTTTTCTTTCAATATGATGTTAAGTCTCAGAAATCACATATGATTTTATTTCTATTCTATACTGCCTTTCTACTCTTTTTGTCCCCCTAGAATTCCTCCAATAGATAAAATCCAGTTTTGGAATGAAATCTTTTCCCTCTTCTCGGGGTGAGTCACAGGGTCCTTCAACAGCGCAAAGGAAAGGTGCATCATTTATTGTTCCCTGCAGAGAAATACCACTCTCGGAGAAGCAAAATAGATGAAGAACACACTGGACTATTTTGAGAGTGTTTAGTTTTCCTTTTTTTCCAAAGCAATATATAAAGCGGATAGAATTATATTTGCCCATAACAACATTTATAACCCCCACGTTCACAGAACTGCTCTGCGAACCTCAATCCTAGAGTATTGTGTTCCTGCCTGCAGACACTCCAGGATCATGTGTACGAGTATCAGGGTGGCTATCTGCCATACAGGCCCTTAGCAGCTTCCAGGGCAGGCTTTCCGGAGGGCTCAGCAGCCTCCGTGGCTTCCCTGAAGAAGCGGCATCTCCACTACTATAAAAGAGGTGCGGACAGCCCGGTTCCATGTTTGCGGCCACGCCGCGGACACGATGGAGGTTCGACTGGCTGAAGTTATTGCTAAGGATCCCGACTGGCCCTTCCTCTGCGCGAGATCCCTGTGGTTGGCGTTGCAGACGGACAGAGGGACCACCAGGCCTGCACAGCATCGGCCCACACATTTTTATAAGCGCTTCCCATCCATCACTTAACTAAAAATCAAAACAGGCACTATGGGCTCTGTGCAAGAAGGCTCAAGAACCCGATGTCCCTGAATTTCAGTACTGCAGCGGACATTCACGAACACAATTCCAGTTTCTCTCATCCCGTCCGTTCCCACATTACGGCCGCCCTTATCTATGCAGAACTAAAGCGTTTCAAAAAATCTGAGCCAGTTCAAATATTCAACAACACAAACCCTACCAATGCCAGTAAGTGGAGACAAGCCGATCCCAGCACGTGCCAGCTCCAAGCAGTGAAACGCCCTCGCCAGAACAACCTACAACTATTTATAGGGCACGGGGGCAGCTGGAGCTCCCTCGGCTGTTCCTGCGCACACGGCCTGACCAGAGCAGGCTCCGCTCACGTGGCTCCCAGGGCCAGCAGGTGTAAAAACACGTTCTCCCCGCAAAAAGCGCATCTGCACCGCGTGTCTCAAATGCTAGGAAGCAATACAGCGAGTAGGAGAGAGGTTTCTGTGGGTTTGTTTTTCCACACTTCTCCTGCTGCTCCGCAGGTTTGGGGCATGCCCACCCCAGAATCGCCACAGAAATGCCCTGTGATGCTAAGCCAGCGCCTAAAGACACTAGTGGAAATGAGTGCTTAGCTTTTAATCCCATTATTTCAGTTCAAAAGAGCAGTTCTTTCTAGCAAACTGAACTGTGATGAAGAAATAAGTGGCTTACACACATAGAGCTATTCAGCCCAGATAGATTTTTTAAATAAAATTATTTCTGTAGAATCTCTTCAAGAACAACTACATGAATACCCCCCACCCACGCACACTATTTTAGTCTTTTGTCATTGGCACAATCCCAGCTAACACAGCGTATGCCCACGGGGTGGGCACAGGCCATCAGAGGGGGCCCTTCACATTGGCACAACACAAACAGCGATCGCGCCCGCAACGATAAGGCAGCTACAGGACCAAAAGGCTAAATTTGCCACACAAGCAGTCACCTCGAAAGGAGCTGCTAACGCCACCGACCCGCACCCCTCTGCGTGCCCTGCACTTGTTTGGGAAAGGCAGCCTGCCAGCCATGCAAGAATCCCCAAACTCCAGGGCGAAAACGGCTCGGTGGCAGAGGCGGGAAGTGGGCGCGGGCGCCTACCTGCGCGCTCAGGTAGCGCTGCAGACACTCCTCGCACACGGCCTTCTTGCAGCAGGGCAGCGGCTGGATGCGCTTCTCCTCGAGGCACACGCGGCAGCTGAGCAGCAGCAGCGGCGGGAAGTTGCCGTCCAGGAGGCCGGGGAAGGGCTCGGGCAGCAGGAACACGTCGAGCACCTCGATGCTGCCGCCCGGCGCGCGCGCCTCG